>BQNB010156632.1:3381-15247 GCA_026074375.1 Tanacetum coccineum | reverse complement strand
CACCCCTCGGGCAGTATTTATCAGTCATCATTTTCTTTAGTGTTGCCCATGGCAAGGCATGAGCTGCTTCGGGAGTAGTGGTCTTAACATGGGCATTCCACCATGCAAGAGCATCGTCTTGTAGAGTGCAAGTCGCAAATTTGACTTGATAAGATGCTGTGCAATTGCTAATGCTAAATACAGACTCCATTTTCTCAAACCATCGAGTGAGTCCAACAACTCCCTCAGTGCCTTTGAAGTCCAAAGGTTTGCATTTCAAGAATTCAGAGTAAGAGCATTCGCGAGCAGCTTGGGCTGGCCTTGGTCCTGAACCATTGCTATTGTAGCCATTCCTAACCCTGCTTGCTTCTGCTTCAGCCATTGCAGCAGCAACTCCTTGGTCAATTAAGGCCTGAAGTTGTGCCTCAGTAACAGTTGTGGTTGTTGGTGCATTTGGGGCTGGTGTGACTGGTGTTGGTGTTGCATCTGGGTTTAACCTCGTGGGCCTTCCTCTTGGTGCCATTTTCTTCAATCACAAGAAAATACAATACCCGTTAGATTTTAATACCATCATAACGTGACATAACATATGCATCATAAATAAAATAAGATCACATCACACAGTGAAACATACAACCAACACAAGATCGACATAACATAATACATCCATTCCATATATAATCTGGAAATATACATGATCTGTTTGGTACACAATGCTTCCCTATCGCTAGGTTACAAAATGAAAATCAACATAGAGCCCTACTAGCCGGGAGTTACCCGTAATACTTAGTAGGCTATACAGGATAGCTAATCAGAAACAAAAGATCTATACAGGATAGCTAACCAAAACAAAAGATCTATACCGCCTGCTAGCTGGGAGTAACCCATAAAACTTAACAGACTGCATAGTAGATACAATCATAACCAAAGTCTAGGAACTGCTACCAGTGTCCTCCAATGTGTCAACGCGTGCTCCAGCCTCCAGGGCCTGGGTACGCATGATATGCTGAACAGCAAGATCATCTGCAGCCTGACGCTGCCACTCGTGGCGACGCGCATCAGTCTCTAATACTGTAACTCGTGCCTCTAATGCCCTGCAGTGAGCTTCAGACCTAGCCAAGTCCTGACGGGTCTGAATACTCTCTTGCTCGTAAGCAAGTCTCTCTCTCCTCAATACCTCAATCTCAGCTCTCACAGCTGCACGATCCTTCTGGGCATCGTGATGTCGTGTGCAAAACTCTGAACTCTCTCTAGTGCAAACATCTACCTGGTAAGTGACCCTCCTGTTGACCAACTCTAAGGCGGTCATAATCCTCCTCTCAGTATCTAGGAGTCTGGTCTCTATAGTGGGTCCTGGCTGTCTCGCAGCAGCAGCAGCAGAACTCTCTCCAATCTCACACCCAGGTCTGGGAGTAGTAAGTAGTAGTCTCTTCCGAGGCGGCGTGTCAGCCTCGGGAATATCAGCTCTGCGGCTAGTAGATGGTGCAGGTAGAGGGATAGGTAACAATGGTGGGGTCCCTGATGGGAGTAGTGAATGATAGGTGGATGGTGCTGTAGCTCTCATCTGCCTCATGGCTGCTCTAGTATGTGGGGGTCGGATACGTGGAGCTAAAAAGCAGCTTCTATCTGAGTATGGCTGCTCTAGTACGTGGGGTCGGATAAGGGGTTATAAGGATCGGTAGGTGGTGGAGGTGCAAGAAGCAGAATGACTCCTGTAATGTTGCTCTATAGGTGCCTCATCCTCAGCTGGCACTAAGTCCTCAGGGTGCTCAGGCTCAGGAATGTACACTGGTACATGATCCTCCAGCTCCATGGGATCAGGTACATACTCTGGAGAACGTGGTGCCTGCTCCAGTAACTGTCTGGCAGCCTCCTCGTAAGGATCCTCAGATGGGATACTCCATGATCGTGCCTCAGAGTGAACAGAAGTATAGGTAACTGCGGAATCAGCTGACATGACTGTTGTGACCAGCAGAAATAACTTATATGAGTATATTATATAAGGCTCTTATTGCAATATACGTAATATATTATAAACACGTATATCAATTATGAATGCATTTAGTATAACTAACTAATGCAACAACTAGTGTGTCCCGTAAAAACACACTCTTGCTTTGAATGCTAATGTTTGGCAAAACGGTTATAGTCAACTAAAAAATTTAACCTAGTTCTTCTGTAACTTGGCTTTATGGTACAATCATGTAACACCCCCAAATTGAGGTCGTACGGAATAAGGATTTCCGGGGAGTAGTTACTTCTCTGATCAATAGCCAACAAGATATATAAGAATGACAAAAAGTCATTTATAATAATTACATTGGATTTGATAAAAGACTTGTTACACAAAGCATGCAGCTTTACTTGTTCAGTGTTTGATATTCAAAGGATTGTAACATTTCCCAAAACATATTACATCTAAATCTTTAGCGTGATAACCCAAAGTGTCACCAATGTATCCCTGGCACCTCGTGCCTATTGACCACCTGAAAATATTGCTTTAAAATGTCAACAAAAATGTTGGTGAATTCAAAAGTTAGTAAATTATAATATGTAGGACCGCTAAACATTCCTTGTGATAATGCAACAGATGCAGACATCACAAAATACAATTATGTTTTCCAATAGTATAGATAATGCAACAGATTCAGACATCATATAAATGTAATTACGTTGCTCTAAGCTCATGACACTGAAGCTTGACGTGTATGAATACCAAATTAATGGCCTACATTGCCCGTGATGATGTTCTAACCCGCAAGATCCTATATTCGACATGGTATTACGTCGTTGTCCAGTGATGAGCAAATCACCCGAACGGTTGTCAAACCCAATAGATCTATTAATAACATGTCGCGCTCATACTCCCCGCAATTGACAGTTCATGATAATGGGCTCAGAAATGGGATATCGCTACTTATGCAACAACGTAAACATAACAATGAAAACTTAACCACTTGTTTCCAATTGTAAAGCATTGCATGGTTTACCCCAAAAACTTTATAAAATCAAAAACATGTAAAATGTGGGGCATAACTCACCCTTGAGTGTAGCAAATAACCAAGTGTATCATAATAATGCGTCACGCAAATCACGCATGCAACCCTATTTAATTTAAAGTCCGTATAAGTTCTAATCACATTGAATAATCTTCTACCTCTCATAAGTCTAATTAGCTAATCACCAACTAATTGTTGAGTGACCACATATTTATAATGGTGTAGAAACATTTATAAATATCTGAATAATAGTAATTATAGATTATTCCTGGTAGGGGTATTAGTTACTCCTGGTATGTTGTAGTTACTCTTGGTAGTGTTGTAGTTTGCTACGGTAGTGTGTGCAGTTTCTACTGGTAGTGTTGTAGTTACTACTGTAGTTTATTTATTTTTTTAGTCTGACCCAACAAATGACCCACAAAAGTCACATTATCCATGACTCGTGTTCACTAAAGAGAATTTATGCGAAACGATATTTTGAACAACTACCAATTTTGTCCGTGACCCGAAACTCTACCAAATGGGCGAAAAATGCACTCGCATCAGATCTATGCAGTGAATCAAATTACCAAAAAGCCCAATTTTTTGCCCCGCCTTTACGACCCGTTATCACTCGGCTTTTAAGACTGTAAAGAACCCTCGCGGGTAAGTAAAACGACCTTCCCCGAACAACTTTCCATGATTACGGCCGACGGCCGAAACGGACTCGAAATGCCGCAAATACCACTTAAAAATCATGACAAACCACTAACTTAACAAATGCTGGATTTTTATACCTCGAATATAAACCTCGATTTTCGCTCTAACTTTCTCTTATAAAACCGTTTGACAATTTCTTTACCTTCGAGAATCGTCGTGAATTCAATACTACTTATAAAAACAAAAATAATGTGTTATATGTACGAATTTTAGGACAGAATCTTGAGTGACCTTTGTTGAATCCATTTTTAACCTTGCATTTATACCTACTACTTATTTGTAGTTAATCACATTACACCAACTTAATAATTGTACAAAAACTTACTCATCCCTTTTAACATCAAATTAGCAAAAATCTCAACATATATAATAGTTTTGCAAAATGATCATTACAAGTAAAAACTCATTTACATGTTTAAAATCCACATGTGATTCAAGCTACAATAGACTAACATATGCATAACTTAATGAATGAAAGAACACAAAGGTTCTAGATGACTTATTGGTGTATGATGAGATGATCAATGTAATCTAAACCCTTGGTTTAGATAAAAATCCAAAGCTTGCACCAAAGAAAACCCTAGTTTTCTTAAATAAACCTTAGCTTTCCAAGTGAAAACCCTAGCTTCCTTTTCTTGATTAAAGCTTGAATATGGTTAACCAATGCTTGGAACCATCTTAGGATACCTTAGGTATGATGTGTATAGATGTGTATAAGTTATATAAAATTTGGTATGGATTTGTTACAAAGGGTTGTTTTTGAGTCGTGGCTAAGTAGAGAGCAAAGGGAGGGTTTTGATCATTTTGGTTAAGTGTATTACTTGTAAGTAGTTCTATCTCTAATTTATGCATGTAAATAAGGAAAGTCTTGGTCAAAAAGGTGCAATAGTAGTCTTAGACAAGTCCCATGGTCTTAAGGAAAGACTTGTCGGTCAATAATGAAACATGGTATGGGCTATCTTTAATCAAATGTGATGTACAAAGACCTAGTGTAAGATTCTTTCATGTTTTCATGTATATAACTCTTTATATCCGGCCATATAGATGACCATATCTAGAATAATTTTTGTAAAATTAGAGTATTGGGTAAAATGTGGGTATTTGTTGAAGCGTAGAAAAGTTTTTGCGGTTCCGGGTATGCCTAAACGCAATTTATCGCGAAACGTATACACTTTACGTATCCGATAAAAATAAAATGAACAAAGTTAATAATTATTCTCAAAATAATTACTTAACCCTTGTTTGATGTAAACATTTAATTGTTTGATGCCCGTTTACATTGAACGCTAATTTTTAGCTTACGCGATTTAGCTTAACATTTACGATTTAAAGCAAACGCGTACAATACAAAAAGGTACGTTGTGGATTTATCGATGTCGTCAATGACTTGAAAACACAGGGTGTTATACTAACAACATTAACTACTGCTGAATTTGGTCTAGCAGTATTAACTGCTTTTGGCCTAGCAATATAAAATCTTCCCTTAGCAGTATTAACTTTTTGGCTAAATTTTTTGTTAGTTAATGTCGTTCTTATCTGAAAGGGCCTCTTTACAGTTGATTGTGCTAAATTAAAAAAAACGTACCTTGGTCAGCACTATGAACTGTAGTTTGTGAAGTAGCAGTTAACATGACCCAAGCATTATTAAGTTGTTCATAATGGCCAGTTTTCATTAAAATTGCTCTTTGAGCTATGTTCCTGTGAGTACTAGGGTGAGCCTGTTTAGCAAAATAATTGTAATTCACCCTTGTATAATTATTCCCAAATACCATCCTTTCCCTTAGATGGTAATTTCACTTAGCCTACACATGGTCAAAACTTCCACAGACAAAACAAGCTTGATTGTACAACACAAAGTCACTTCCTAGTTATTGGGATTTCTGATTATTTCAGTTTCTTTGATTTCCCCTAGGACCTTGTGACCTGTACATTTCAGCATACTTAATTGGTTTCCTAACTGGTTTCTCTTGTTGCTTAGGTCTAACAAATTCTATCGTAGTAGGAGAAACTGTTTTCTTCTCTAACTTATCCTTTGACACTAACTTCTCAACCAATGGGGTATCAGGAGATTCCCTAACCTCATTTAGAAGTACCCTTTCACTAACATTCTCACTAGTCTTAGATCCATAGCCTTCAAACTCAGGCTGTTGGAACTCCTCTAGACCAGAGTTGGATAAATTAACCTTTGGGGGTGAAAATAATCCTGTATGGGGAGGTGGAACAACATTATAGCTTACAAACCCCACACCTTTTCTACTATTATCAGTTATCTGACTCCCTATTAATTTGTCTAAAATCTTAGAAGCATTATCAAAATTTTCAATTTTAAGTTGAATGATTTCTTTTTCTTGCTTAGTCTTTTCTAACTCTCTTTTAAGCATATGTATTTCTGAGTCTTTATATGAGATATCTCTTTTCAGAACAACATTTTGCTCACAAAAAATAACCTCGTTCTTTTTGTAAAAGACAAGTTGTTTTTCTACAGATGCTAACCCTCTTTTATAAATAGCTAGATGAACTCAGAATTTGTCAAACTCCATTCATAATCATCAAGTTGAGTTTTAAAGTTTTCAAAGCTTTTTAGACAGGTTTTTTGAACAAATTTTATCATTATGTACCTCAAGTCTGAAAAGCCATAAAGTGGTAGCCATTTGTTTTGAAGGGACTACATCATCTGCCATAAAACTCTAGTTTTAAAACCCGCTCCATCCAATACCCAACAAAGATTGGAAGAAGTTTCATCCACATTACAGTCTTTTAGAGTTGTCTATTCTAGTCCTGCTAATCTTGGTTCCTAGGTCCTTTGCACTCCCTTGCAAAGTGTCCCAACTTGTGACAGTTGAAACACTTCATCTTTGACTTCTCATATCCAGCTGTGTCACTCCCATTGATAGTAATCTTTCTACCAGTTTTCTGGAAAACTTTCGTGTCCCCATACTCGGTAATGCTAACTGCCACTCTAAATCCATCTCTTCTAAGTCATCTATCATGATTTGTTCAAGTCCCTCATGTACAAGTTAAGACCCATTGTTGGTGTTGATTGGACCAAAAAGCATAATATAGAGGCATCATTAAGTTAGCAAGACTAACTTGAAGTAATAGCAGTGCTAACTAAGAGCAGTATTAACTGTCTATAAGTACTGCAAGAGATGGCCATAAAAACCATGTTTTTGAGAAATAAGCTTTAGCTTGATTTGGCATGTATCCTTTAACCTCTTGTTCAAAAATCTTGAAATTGTTGTAGAGATCATCAAAGCTCATTGTGTCCAGATCAGGTTTATTCCTCCAGACCACAACATGAGTATTCCATTCAGAAGGCAGACTTCTCAAAAATTTCAAATTGAGATCTTTTTGTGAAATAATTTCACCCAAGATAGCCAGCCGACTTACAATCTACTGAAGCCTGTTAAAACTAATTCAATAACCTTTGTGCTTGAGCATTAAAGTTTCTCATATTACATTTTTGCTTTAGAAGATTCTTTCTTAGTCTTTCTTTATTGCTTGCCTTACCACCAACCTTGTTGTATGGCAAGCAGAAACAGAAAAAGTCTTTGCATCCTTGTATTGATTAAATGTCAATAGATGCTCATTAAGAAGTGCCATCAGTAACATACTTCTTGCCTTCACACCATTCTTCTTTTGAGTCTTTTTATCAGTAGTTACAGGACCTGGTACTAGAGTAGTTGAGGTTCCTTCAGCATTTGTTGTTGTTTGAGCTACTGGTTTGAATGAGTTTCCATTTTCTATGACATCCTATAGAGCATAGTCTTGTACTTGAAAGTATTGCTCAATTCTTAGCTTCCACATCTTATATTCACCCTGTTTGAGAAGAGGAAACTTTGCAGCAGTATTGGTTTGAGTGGTTTCTAGATCCATCTCTTCCTGTTAGTTTCTTTTTATACAAGTTTCAAGAACACTAAGCTTCAGATACCACTTGGATGATCATAAACCTATGATAGATTCCTTAGCTTGTAAAGAGTATGTTACCTTGGATAAATCCAAAATAACAATGGTAGAAACTTTGTGAATATTAAAGAGTATGCGGAATCTACTCTTTAATACTTAGAAGAACTATAAATGTAACAGTAAATATGATTTGAACAAAGATGTAACAAAAAGCTTCAATATTATTAAGATTAATAATACGAGTACCCTGTCTAGTACTAGGGTTTACAACCTTGAAGCTATGCATGCAACTCTATGAATGAATACGATAACCATAACCTAGGATCTCCTTTTATACACCAAGGAGTCCTTTACAAGATAACTACAAATCTTCTAAATATTTATCTTATACGAATCTTTCTAATATTATAAGATATACACAAAATAATCTAATACAAATCATATCACAAGTCTTTATCTCTTCAGCAAGTCTTTATCTTCATGCAACAATCTTAATCTTCTATGAGCAGTGTTAAGTTAACTCAGCTCGGCGGTACTTAATAAAGAGTTTATAACATCATGGGAACAAATGAGAAGTGCTTTTATAAAAACGTATACACTTTACGTATCCGATAAAAATAAAAAGAACAAAGTTAATAATTATTCTCAAAATAATTACTTAACCCTTGCTTGATGTAAACATTTAATTGTTTGATGCCCGTTTACATTGAACGCTAATTTTTAGCTTACGCGATTTAGCTTAACATTTACGATTTAAAGCAAACGCGTACAATACCGAAGGTACATTGCGGGTTTATCGACGTCGTCAATGACTTGAAAACACAAGGTGTTATACATGCCTCAAAAATGCCATAGCTATTATTCAAATATTATATCACGGTCTAGATGAATACACTCAAGGAATCCTAGACATAACTGCCGGAGGAATCTTCCTCTATAAAAGTTCGAATCAAGCTTTTCAACTTCTTGAGGACAAAGTCGTTTTCAACCATGATTGGCCCATTAAATCTTAAAACGCACATCATTAAAAATCTGTTGCTCTTGCTGATGGAAGTAATAGCAATAATGATAAATTTCGATTAATGAAAAAATTGGCATCTCTAACTATAAAAATGGATTCTTAAATTATAAGCTTAAATGAAGAATTGCAAGATATGCGTGAGAAATATAATGAGCTTAGAAATGGAAACGCTTCTAAAAACCACCTGAACGATGACACACTGACGTGTGAACGTCATGAAGCCAATTACATCCAATCTGAAGATTATCAAAACCGAAATTCTTATGATTTGTTTTCTTACCAATCCCTTCATGATCCTAAAGATTCTGAGAAATCACTCACAGAATTAAACAATGATGTGAGAAATGATCTCGAAAATTTAAAAAGACATTTCCGTAGCATGAGAACCATTCATGATAAACTTTTTGATCGAGACGATGGCAAAACCACCGGTGTTTTACCTAAGAAAAAGTCTAAAACCGTCAACCAAGAACCTCAATCTAAAACTGATTTTGAAAATTTAATGACTAAATTCTTGGATGATCAAAGAGTTACAAGTATGTTTTTCAAGAACAACGTTAATAATATGATTTTAAAGATGAAGCAAAATTAAAGGAATTTCCAAACTATCTTTAAAAATATGGAAAGAAAAATAGATGAGTGAGAGAAGTCTTAAAACTTCCCTTTAGAACAAACTGATAGGACTGACCCTCCTTCTCCTCCTCAAGCTCACACCGAGCATGTGAATGTCGTATTCACCAGGAGTGGAAAGTTCGATGATCATCCAAAAATTCAAAAAGATTTACCACCTTCTATTATCGTTAACAATAAAATCAAAAAAGACCGCCCTATTAAAACATCAAAAGGAAACTATCACGTGGTCAAAACAGAAGAATATCCTTTCCGTGAATATATTCTAAAAATACCATATCCTCAAGCTTTAAAAGTGGATCATTCCCACTTGAACCGTATCATTAAAGAATCTTAAATCAAGTTAAGTATAATAATAATAGTAATAGTAAATAATAATAATAAACCTATAAAAAACTAAAATATATATATATAACAAAAAAACTTTGCAGTCTTTAAGTATGTCACGCATTCGGCCGGTGTGTCGCGTATCTCGATTTCTGCATCCAAAAAGAAATTTATCGAACTTTGTGGGTGTGTTCGCTGGAAACCCTCACAAGACTATAACTTATCCACTCGAGACACCGAGGGATTTAAAGGCTTGTTGCATGCGCTAAATGCAACCGTAGTGCCTACAAAAGTGCGCTTTTGTTTTAATGTTTTTCTCGTAGTTGTGTTTATTTTGCAGATTAAATAAAACAGGTGGAGCTTGGATTGGTGGTTGGCATTTTACACTTGGAAACTTATATAATTGGAGTATTATATTACATGTGGTAGAATACACATGCTTGGCGCTTCGTTTCGCGCCATATCCTTCATAATTCAGCCAAGCACTTATGAGCCCCGGGAAGTTTCAATTTTACGCATAATGTTCAACTTAAGTGTGGAAGGATAGCAAATAGGAAAAATTAATCATGTCCCTCCATGTTTGCCCTGCAGAAATTTTCAAACTTTCTACTGATATTTTCTAGAAAATTAAAAAAATTAATATATACTTTCCTTTCAAAATTAAAAATGCATACGCTTAGTAAGGCAAATCCAACCGGATTGACATTTTAACTAGCACAAAATCAACCCACTTAAATTGTAAGGTTCGCCTCTAGATCTTAAGGAATTCGGGTATCCATCTTTGATACCCAAGATAATTTTTGCCTTTAGCTTGTTCGAGTTAGGGTTTGAATGCAGTCATATGTGTCTATTCCGTCGTTACGGATGTGTACGTATGGTCTTTGTCGCCTTTTCTGGAACATTGGTATTGGTATAAAGTTATATGAGTGGGCCGGTAATTTAGTAGCTCCAGAACTTGTGCTTGATCATCATTTACTAGACCGCAGTGAGGTTAATTTATAGACAAAGTCGTATGATAAGAGGTGAAATAAATCCCTATGCAATCATGTATCTGCAACACTCGCTTTTAGTGTTGAGATCCCTAAAGTATCCCAAGAGCAAGAAAAATGTGCTCGTTAAAGAAGAAGTTTTTTGCCAGCCTTAGTTATCACAGTATCTGGAATGAAAAGAAATCATCAAAAAAAACAGAAAAAAAGAGAAAAGAAAAAAATAATAAAAGTTCAAAGTATAAGGCAAAGTTCTGGCACATGGAATCAAGTATCTGCTATTCACCCTCATCGTTATCACATTTTGCCTCTTTGAGATTTCTGTCTAGGTGCTCACGCCGCAACAGGCATGTTTATGTGTCTAGTACAAGCATATGGTAGCGACCTAGATTATGTTTGTGCAATTGAGTGACTTCACAAATATAAAACCCTATCTGAGTGACTCGTGTGAATTTAAAAACAAACACTTTCCCTATGTGAGGTGCTCTGTCATATTTTAATGCCTGAAAGGTTATAAAACTGGTAAACACTTGTTAATGCTAAAATGATTTTTTCTCCACATCACGATAAATGATTTTGTTTTCTCGCTTTAATTGCTTGAGGGCAAGCAATAGCTAAGTGTGGAGGGATTTGATAACGCCTAAATTATACATGTTTTCGGCGGCGTTATTTGCATTTATTTGATCATTTCTCATGAACTTTTGGTACTTAATCAAGTATATTTGCTATTATATGTTCTAGGTACATGTCGTGGAAGAATACGGAAGATTACACGAAGAATTGAAGCTTAAACGAAGAAATAACTAAAGCTGAATGATCTCCCGACACCTGCCCACTGTTTTGGCCATAACTGGAGCATACGAACTCGGATTGAGTTGATTCAAGAGGCCACTGAAAGAGAATTCAATTATCTACAACTTTGAAAAAGACCACTTGCTGAAAATACCAAAAGTATGTTGTATTTCCCCAAAAACCGAAGCACTTTCTGTCTAATCAGCCTTGTTTACTGTTTTGATCATAACTCTGTCATACGAACTCCATTTTAGTTGATTCAAGCGGCCACGCAAATAGAATTCAGTTATCTACATCCTCGCAAAAGACCAAGTGCTGAAAGTACTAAATGTACTGCGCACTTCTAAAAAAGTGCGGCGCACTTCTGTTCGAATTTAAGAGAATTTAATGCCATTAATTGGGACAACATTTACACCTTAAGTGCGCCGCACTTATTTGTAAGGGCGCCTAATAAGTGCTTAATTACACATATCTTTTACCTCTAAAAACGAGCTTAAATGACCAAAAACAGACAAAAACTGCCAAAT
>BQNB010156631.1:0-15247 GCA_026074375.1 Tanacetum coccineum | reverse complement strand
CTATGATCCCTAACGGTTATGAAAATAACGAAAGTCAAATAAGTTAGTTAGTTGCTTAAAAAGAAAAGTACAAAAAAAAAAGAAAATGAAAAGAACAAAAATATGTGTAGGAATAAGAGTATGTATTTAGAAAATGGTAAAAACGGGGCTAACTTATGAGTCTTTAATTCCCTTGACAAACGCTTAGCTACTTTTTGAGGTTAATAGTCGAATGGATCGAGATTCTTAGTTTTCTAAGTGCTTACATGGCAATGTCTTAGTATGGGGGATTTTGGTATGTGCTTAACTACACATACCGTTTTCCATCAAAACCGGACTGAAATGACCAAAAACATACCAAAAATACATTGTATTTGTATGTTTTTACTTATTTTGTGCAGGAAACGGATATCCGAGAAAAGGACGAAAAATCAAGCAAAAAACGGACAAAACCAAGCACAGAATAAAAAAGCATGGAAAAGCCAAAGTCAAATCGAAGCCAATGTCCAAGAAAGTCAAAGTCAAAAGTCAACCCGGAAAAGTCAACGGTCAAAACCCGAGCCGACACCGAAGAATACTTAATGGGCCGGACAAGCCCATTAGTATATTTAATGAAGACTTTAAAAGGCCCAAAGTCTAAATCTTATAACCGGCCCAAACAATAAAAACCCTTAACACTGTTAGTCCTTGGGGACTAACTATGTTAAACAATATTTAACTCTTGGGGACCCAATCTGCATCTTCCATAAACTTATAATCCCCACAAGGACTTAATTTGCAACAACAACATACACCTTGGAGGGCTCGTTTTTCCAACTCCACAAACCTTTCCCCTGCACCCTCCAACAAACAGACATAAACCCCTTTTTCCCGCCAATGAACAATACCCAAGTACTGTTCATTGTCTCCTACCTCTGGCAAACAAACAAAAACTCATTAAAACTATAAACCCCACACCCCACATGGATCAATGAACAAGCTGGCAATCCCGAACCCCTCCATTGGTTTGAAGAAAACAACAAGATTTTAAGGGCCGTGATCGTTTTACTTGGGGACAAAGGCAAATTGATGGTTAGGATGATATTGAGCTTCTCCTCACCAAAGAAACACACTACATGAGCTGTCTCTACAAAGAAACACAAGCCAAGACCTAGAATCTTCCTAGTTCTTGTATAAATAGGGCAGTTGTAAGCCCTTATGAGAAGAGTCATATATGTAGTTTTTTTTAACCTAGTTAGTTTCAGTTAGTTTTTATGCACTTTTAAATTCCCAAGTATTGTAATTTTTTTTAAGTTAATGAAAGTTTGGAGGTATTTTATGTTAAAAAGTTATTTCTTAAGTTTTATGTTCTAAAAGCCATTTAAGTTTACAAAAGCTCTTTTAACTCTTTTAAACCGTCTACACTTAAACAATGAAAGTTCTCTAGTTTTGCGTTGCTTAAGTTATTTTTACCAAAAATCACAAAGAAAAAAAATCACCCAAAAATACCACAGCTTAATATTTGGATGATAAGCCAAAAAGGGATGGGCTTATGGACTCTCACTAGCTTGTTTTATACAAGCTAGAGCTTGTAGACTCTTTATTTAACCCTGTTTTGAGCAAGGGTGTTGTAAGTCTCTCTTTCTCTTCTTTTTCTTATTTACTGTAGATCTGCTTATTAGTACTTATTTATTGTTTATATTTGCTTATTTATGCTTTGTTATGATGTTTAGTGCTTATCTAGCTTAGACTTTAGTTTAAAAATGATTTGTGCAAATTTCTTAGTTAGTACTGGTAGTATGTGAGTTAATACTGTTGGATTGATTTAGCTTATTTAAGTGCTTATTATTGATTGGAATCTGCTTATAAGTGCCTTATATTGTTATTTGATAATCTGTTTTTAACAATTTAGGATCAAATCAGCTTGAAATAGAAAAAAAATGACTTTTGAAAACTTTAAGGGGTGTTTGGAACAAGCAGTACTAACCCATAGTTAGTACTGCTAGTTCTCTTTTGGGATTTTCAACTAACAGTACTAACTCCAAGTTAGTACTGGTAGTTAATACTGTTAGTACTGTTAGTTCATTTTTGCTTATTAGCTTATTATTTCTGCTTATTTAGGATTTGCTTAGCTTTTTAGAGTAGATTAAGCCCATTTTCGCTTACTGTCTTTAGTTTAGAGCTTATTTAAGCTTATTTGCCTTTTCAAAGTAATTTTAAGAGTTTATCAGTTTTTTTAGCTTATTTGCCATTCTAGCTTATTCTAGTTGCTTATTTTTATGCTTGAGTGCTTATTAGGGGTAGTTAAATATCTGTTTTAGCTTATTTTCTTATTTCTTATTTCGTTGTGTTTTATTAAGCCTAGCAGTACTAAGTTAAAGCTAGCAGTACTAACTTTTTAAGTTAGTACTGCTGAGTTTTATAGCTTATTTCTGGCTTATTTGCTTGTTATCCCTAGTTTATTTTTGCTCCTATTGCTTATCTAGGTAGGATAGATTAGCTGTATTTGCCTCTTTTCATTTTTCATAAGCTTATTTAGCTTAAAAAGCCTTACCAGTTTAGCATTTTTTTAGCCCCTAGAGTAAAAAGCAATTCTGCCATCTTTTTGTGCTTATTTTCCTACTTATTTTTCAGTTCTAAAATTATTTTTCTGTCCTTTTAAAAGTTAATTAATTTTTATAGTTTTATAAGTTTTATCTAAAAAATCATTTAGGGTTAAATTTTTTGATAATTTAGTTTTTCTTTACTCGCGTTTGTACTTTCCCGTCTACGTTTTAGGATTTAATCATTCTAGCTTTCGTTTATAGGTTTTCCTTAGTTGTTTTTGCATTTTAATTAGAAAAAGCAAATCCAAATCTTTTCCATTCAAGCATCAATATCAAACCAACTATCGACTTTCCAATTCGCTCCTCGTTGGAGATAAACGACCCGGGAATATCATATACTACTCTCGGATTTTATTGATTATTTTTAGATTATCCTTATTATATATATTTTATTATATATTATATATATAAAGGTGTAATTTAAGTGATTGTCATCGAGCGTGCATGTCTATTCCGTTGTTACGGCCATGTATGCATGTATCAGCTGCCTTGTTGGTTTATTACTATTGGTGAAAGTTAGAAGATCCATACCCTATATTGCTCTACTATTCATACTCTTTAGCTTATTTGAGGTGGGAGTGAGCAGTCACATGTATCTATCCTGTCATTACGGGTGTGTATGTGTGGTCTTTGTCGCCCTCTTGGAATATTGGTATCGATAAAGATTAGTTAGAGTAATCAACCCTAAGCCTTCTCATACAAACCCATATTTACCTTAATAAACTTGTTACTCCTTAGCTTTAACGGTGGAGATGTGTATCCTTGCCAAGCTTATGATAGAATACTCATCACGACCGAGCAATTGAGCGAATTAGTTACATGTTACCACATAGATTAGTTGAGTGATTTGAGTGTTTTTATCTTCCTATTTCGTGAGGTGTTTGGTTGTGTACTTGTAATAGATCAAATAAATGCTTTAATGGAAAATATCCTTAGGGATACATTTTTATAAACTTCTAAAGGCTACTTGAGGAAAAGTAGGATTCAAGTGGGGGGATATTTGATGACATCAAATAACGTCTATTTTATAGCATCATTTATCCCATGTATCTAACCTATTTTGTATAATTATTGCAAAGAATTGTTACTTAATCATTTATATTTAAGAATTGCAGTAATTACGGAGTACTTGGTGAATATTAGCAAAAGGCAATCATTCTGGAGCTAAAACGAAGATATTTTGAAGATTACTATTCTGACTACCAATACGCCGTATCCATCAAGGAAGATACAGCGTATCCGTGCCTGCACTCACCAAAGACCACAAAGTAAACAAGCTCAATACGCCGTATTCAAGATATAGTATGTGAATATTCTAGAAGATATCAAACGTGGTCCCTACTTTGAGAAACTCCAATATGCCGTATCTAATCCCTTGGATACGCCGTATCGAACTTCCAGACAGTATAAATAGAAAACTCAAATATAAGTTTTAAGTGTGTAGAATCATATTCTCGATACCTAAACCAAAAAAGTTGATTTTTAGAGGAGAAAAAGAGCAGAAGAGGTCTTGCAACTCATTCCAATCCATAGAAGACAACGTGTAATTTCTTATACTTTTGTAATCGTTAAGTTTTTGGTATCATTCGTTAACTCGGTTAGTTTACCTTGGCTAAAACAATTACTCTTGTATTATGAAGATCTAAATGTTTGGTTTTGTTTATATCTTGATTGCTTAATTTATGGTTGTATGCTTGTTTATGTTTATCAATTCATATTTGTTTACGTGCTTTTGTATGGGACATATCATTCAACTGGATTTAGTGATACGGACCAAGTAATCTAGATGCTGGGATAGCTCTCTATATAGTGATTTATACATCTAGAATCATAGGATCACAAATATTGTCCTTCTAAAATCGTGTTAAGGATATGCTTTTGGCTTAACTAGTTAACGGAAATTGGCTTTGGTTTATTGAACATGTTGACTAGTAGGTGAATCTAGATAATTCAACAAATAATGTTCTGATTCCATTAGAGAGTTGGACAAGTGGACTACTAGAGTATAAATTACCATTAAGCAGTAAGTGGGTAAAGTCTCTATGAGCTAGGGTTTAACAAGATCACCATTGCTTTAATCCTTAAGATAGATTATAATCAAGTAATAAGGATGCTTTAAGCGGATGCTTTAATTGTGACAGAATTAATGTGTCTGGGTCTTAGGATGAAGTCCCGCCTAATTCTAAGAATGATATGCCTCTTCGAGATAAGTAATCATTGCACTAAATAAACAAACCAACTTCTAATCGGATTAATGATGGCTAATACAGTTTTCTATCATAAGGCTCGACCGCTCTTTTATCTTCTGCTAATTTTCTTGCGTGGGTTAAAGTGTCTTGAATTGATTATAGTCACCAAACAAACCGTGCTAGTCTCTCAAGCTGATACCCCCTTTTACCTGTTAGAATTAGGATTAGAACTAACATAAGATTAACATAGGTTTGACTTAGATTAGAATTAACTTAGATTAGATAAACCAAAATATAAATAAATTGAGAGATTTAACCTCGCTTCAAGTGTCCGACACCCTACTTATCACAAATCTACTACCGATCAGGTACACTGCCCATTAAAGTATTGTTTTTGGTTAAGTCGGCAAAATATAAATTTAAAACTTGAACTATCATAAATAAACACCACACAACGACACATCAGGGTGTCGTAATGATTGAACCCTTCAACCCATTTGAATACCTAAAGATAATATACACACAATCAAATTATCACCATGAAATACCACAATCTTTATTTTTTTAAGATTCCTATGGATCTATTTCACATATCCACCAACCATGATTCTCTAAAAAATATGTATTCGCTTGCTGGTATTAAGATGTTGATAATCCAAAAATTGCATTGATAATTCTTTAATTGAGTATAATACATTAGTATTAAGCAATATAAGGACAGTTTGTTGCTTAAATCATAACAAAAGACAAAGCAGGCAAATAACAACATAAACAAGCATAAATATCAGATAATATGCAAGATAAGCACAAAGTAAACACAAATAAGCTAATGAACAGTAAAAATTAGCAAAAAAATAAAAAGAAAACTTACAAAGAGTCCTTGGCTTTTTGGCAAGATTTAAGCTCTCACAAGCTTAAAAACATATCCTAATGCTTACCATAAGCTCTAAAACCCATGGCCATCCTTTTCAAACCATGCTTCCTGCCTATACAGTTTCTTTGATTTTTTTTTTTGGATTTTTGACTTTTTTGACAGAAAATGAAAGAAGCTTTTGTATAAGTTCTTAATGACTTAACAACTTATAAAAAGCTTAAAAACAAGTATTTAAATGACAAATATCTTAAATGACAAATATTTAAGAAAAACAGTAAATTTGCATAAATTTAAATGACAAGAAATCTTGAAGACAGAAATTTGAAGTGCAATTAAGTTAAAAAGACAATATATTAAAGATGGAAATTTTTTTGATATTACAAGTTCTTGCTTTTACAAAAATTCGACACACCTCCTAGTAAAGCTACACTATGGCCTATATTTATACTAAACTATCTAGGGTTTGACGTGCTTCCTTTCTGAGTAGTTCTAGCTGTGTGTTTGTTGTGTGAGGAGAAAGCCATAAGCAATCTTAGCCATTGATATTAATCTGGTCCCCAATCCATGATCTCAGCCCTTGATTGTATGTTGTCCTTGGATTTCCAGCGTGTATCTTGGAGGCTTGTGAGGGGAAAGAGATGGGTTTGGAGTGTAGTGAACAGTGGTCGATGAGGGGGGGACAGGGATACATGAACAGTGGGTCAGAGTTTTGGCGGGCAAAATGGGTTGTGTGTACAGGGTTTTGATTTTGTTTGGTGCAGGGGTGGGAGTTTGGAGACTTGGCACAAATGAACCCTCAATTGTCGGTAGTAGAAAGAATTGTGTTAAAATGTGTGGTTGTTGAGTCTTTGAAATAATTCTTGAAACTACACGGGATTTTACAATTCTCGACAAAACCGGTAAAACAATAAATGTTCACGGATTTTACAAGTCAAAGAAATAACCCCCGTAAATTTAGAAATTTGAGTGTAATAGTTTTTAATTGGAAAGTTACTAGTTCGGTCTCAAACAAAGGTGATTGGGTTCGTTCTCTATCAGACTGACGAGTTCGGTTCACAAACAAAAACTATTTCGTTTTCCACTTGTTCAGTTAACTAGTTCTATGTCAAACAAAAAAACTAGTTCGGATTCTACTGGTTCGTTCCAACACAAGATTAAACTGGTTCGTTCACTGGTTCAGTTCACTAGTTCAGTTTTTACCAACACAAATAAACTATATCGGTTCACGTGGGTTCGTTCACTAGTTCGGTTCCAACTAGGATCAACTCGTTTGGTTCCAACTAAAACAACTCGTTTGGTTACAACTAAAATCAAATCGTTCGGTTCCAACGAAAATTAATTCGTTTGGTTCCAACTAGAAACAGCTCGTTCGGTTCCAACTAAAACAACTCGTTCGGTTCCAACTACAAGCAACTCGTTCGGTCCAACAAACAACTCATTTCGGTTCCCAACTAAATCAACTCGTTCGTGGTTCCACTGTTTTCGTAACGTAGTTTGGTTAATCGTTCGATCTTCTAGTTCGGTTTCCATCAGACAAACTAGTTTCGTTTGTAACTAAGTATGAAACGCAAATTTTCAAAACTCAAAAGACACATTTTTGATGGTTTTTTGTAGAAAAATCTTTGTACAAGCTAGTGTTACTAACCCTATAGAAACAAGAAAAATGACAACTTTAAGGTTTTTAAGCTGAAAAATTTTAAATCAAGATTTTGCTCTTTGTAAAGGTTTTGAACACAAATCAAAAGACAAACACAAAAACTAAACACACCACTCCATGGCTCTTGATACCAATTGAAGAATACTAGTAATCTTTAATATTATGCAAGAACTAGAGAGAGAAGTGGGTTGGAAAGTTTCTAGAGAGAGAAAGTAATATTGAATATTATGTGTGTGAAATATATAAAATGAAACAACTAACCACCCTCTCCAAGACATGGAGAGGGTATATATACTACATACATAGGCCGGCCATGGGCTTTACTAAAGCTTCCATGGGCCTTGGGCCATATTAGCTTACTAAGCTTATCATATGTTAAACTACGGGCTAAGACTATTACAACTTGGACCGATACTTTTCTTGTTTCCAACAAAACCCCAACCAAAGGAAAAAAGACGCTAAGAACTCATTCGAAGCTATGTTACGTGCTCTAGTAAACTTCAGCAGGAAATTGAAGAAGAATGGGACGCCGCTAATCGCGCAAGTCATAGGCCGTACACTCGGGACCAAGAACGGTACCACTCAGAAAGTGATCACGATCAGGGCGGACACTGGAAGTCCAAGAATAGGCCAAGCTATGAAGATGATTTATCCAAACCTTGGATGTGTGAGGAAACTGATCCGTTTACGGCAAGAATTCAGAATTTCAAAGTCCCCAAAAGGACCCGTATGCCGGTCAACGTAAAAACGTATGACGACACAGGGGACCCAAACGATCACCTAAAGATCTTCTAAACAGTGGCAAAAATAGAGTGAGGGGCAATTCCCACCAGGTGTCACATGTTCAACTCTACACTCATCGGCTCCGCCAGAGTCTGGTTCGACAAACTCCCACCCGAATCCATCAATAACTATGAAATGTTACGAAAAACATTCCTAGGGAACTACTCGAAACAAAAGAAGTACATAAAAGATCCTATGGAAATCCATCATATCAAGCAAAGGGAGGGAGAGACAACGAAAGCCTTCATGGAAAGATTCAAGGCAGAAAGCATTCATGTCAGCGGATCACCAGAATGCACGAGGATATCAGGATTCATGCACGGTATCACCAACCCGGACTTAATCAAAAATCTGAATGACAACATTCTAAAGTCCGTTGATGAAATGATGAGTGTAACAACAGCCTTCCTAAGGGGAGAGGTAGCCGCTGCTAATCAATCAAAGAAAAAAGTACCACCGACATGGAAGCACCACGAAACTAGCCACATACTCAATTTTGACAAAAGACTTGATTTCAAAAGCCAACATAAATCGAGTAGGCGGCAAGATCGTTTCACACCCCTTACGAAGACATCGAAAGAGATCATGGCAATGGAAACTGTAAAGTTCAAAGCACCGCCGCCTATGATAGGCCTCGCGGAAAACAAGAATAAGAACAAGTTCTGTGAGTTTCACAAGGATAAGGGTCACAGCACAGAAGAATGCATCCATCTTAGGAAGTAGATAGAAGAGGCGGTCAAGTCAGGGTAGTTATCATACTTGGTTAAAGAAATAAGACAAGGAGGAAAAAGAGGTGAGCAGACAAAAACCGCAAAGAAAGGGGAAGCTCCTAACAAGGAAAAAGCTACGAAAATCTTCATGGTCCAACCATGGCAACGAATAACAAGGCAGAAAACCACTCAGACCTTCTCCGTGGACCAATAAATTTCTTTTTCACCTCTCAGAAACAATGGCGGACAAGAAACCCCAATTATGATTGAAGCGAAAGTAGAAGGGTACCTTATCCACCGCATGTATGTGGATGGGTGGTCGGCCTTGGAAGTGTTGTACGTGCACTACTTCAAGAAGCTACACCCAAAAATAAAAAATCAATTGATCCCAACAATGATTCCTCTCCTAGGATTCAACAGCAAAATATCCTGGCCGTTAGGGCAAATATCACTAACGGTGACTTTAGGAGACGGAGAGCACTCAACGAGTGCCCTGATGAACTTCATGGTCGTCAGTTCCCAGTCACTATACAACGGTATCATCGGCCGCCTAGGTCTCAGAAAAATCCAAGCGGTCCCATCTACCACTCACAGAATGCTAAAATTCCCAGTGGAAGGAGGAATAGTAACAATCTGCAGCAACACCATAATACCAGCGAAATGCAGAATGGTGATAGAAACACAAAATGCCCTTCCACCAAGAGAACCAGCGGCCACAGAAGGAATCAAAGTAGCAATCCACCCAGAGTATCCAGAGCAAACCGTCACGATAGGCGGAAGCTTATCCGAAAAAGGAAGAATGGAACTCTTCAACTTGCTCAAAGATAACTTGGATATATTTGCCTAGAAACCGGCAGATATGACTGGGTTCCAAGATCCATAGCAAAACACCGCTTGAACATCCGCAAAGGATGCCAACCCATAAGGCAAAAAAGAAGGGGGCAAGCATCGGACAGGAATAAAGCAATCCAAGAGGAAGTTACCAAGTTAGTGGAAGCCGAAATCATAAGGGAAGTACACTATCATGACTGGCTCTCAAACCCAGTCATGGTAAAGAAACACGACGGCAGCTGGAGGATGTGTGTGGACTTCACAGATTTAAACAAGTCTTGCCCAAAAGACTGTTATCCCCTTTCGGAAATCGATTGGAAAGTCGAATCTCTCTGCGGATAACCCTTCAAGTGATCTATAGATTCTTACAAGGGATAACCACCAAATACTATGGCAGAAGGGAAGCGAGGAAAAGATGACTTTCCACACTAACAAGGTGTCTTCTGCTATACAAATATGCCGTTCGGCTACAAGAACGCTGTGAGCAACATACCAGTGACTCATAGATAAGGCATTCGAAAAATAGATTGGTAGAAACCTGAAAGTGTACATTGACGACTTGGTAATAAAGAGTCACACAGAACATGAAATACTTAGGGACATTGAAGAAACATTCCACAACCTGAGAAGGATAAACATGAAGCTCAATCCTAAAAAATGCACGTTTGGTGCGGAAGAAGGAGCGTTTTTGGGCCATGTAGTCAGCATGCAAGGAATCAAACCCTGTCCAGAAAAAGCAGAAGCGGTGATGAAGCTACAATCACCTCAAACGTTGAATGAAGCTCAAAGCCTAAATAGAAAGTTGGTGAGCTTTAACAGATTCTTATCCAAATCTGAGGAAAAGTCACTTCCCTTCTTCAAACCCCTCAAAAGGTGTGTAAAAAAGAGCGACTTCCAGTGGACACCAGAAGCAGAAAGGGCATTCCAAAACATGAAAAAATGTATAGTGGAGCTGCCAATGGTAACAGAACCAAAACCCAAAGAGGAGCTGATAATGTATCTTTACGCAGCCAGGGAAGTAGTAAGCACGATCCTTTTAAGGGAAAGGGACTCACAGCAAGTACCATTTTATTTTGTCAGTCGTGCCTTGCAAACCCCATAAATCAACTACAATTCAATGGAAAAACTTGTTTTATCGTTAGTGCACGCCACAAGGAGGCTGAGGAGATACTTCCAAGCACACCGACCAGCCCATTAAGCAGATCCTGTCACGCCCCAAAAACACAGGGAGAATGCTAAAATGGAAATTTAAGCTGGAAGCATTCGACATCACCTACAGGCCAAGGACATCAATCCACAACCAAATTTTAGCTGACTTTATCGCTGAAAGCCCAGACGAGGAATGACCATCAATAAATAACAAGCAGAAGAGGCAACCCCCTAACCGGGACCCTATTCAACAGACAGTCATCATGCTAGAAGTTTCAGGACCAGACTATAACCTCACAAGCCCGGAAGGCGATGATTCACTTATGCACTAAAGTTTCATATTTGACGCACTAATAACGAAGCGGAATCCAAGCTTTAGTTGCTGGCTTTGCGAGATAGCAGAAAAAATAGTATGAAAAACATGCGCCATAAGGACTCCCGCCTCGTAGCAAATCAAATCAATGGGTTATATGAAGCTAAGGAGCAAAGCATGACCTAGTACCTAGAAAAAACAAAAACATTGATCAACAGCTTCGAGATATTCTCAATTAAGCATGTGTCGAGAAGTGAAAACAAAAAAGAGGACGAGTTAAGCAAAATTGCATCCACAAGCTTTGCCCACCTCACCAAACAAGTCTTGGTAGAAACACTAAAAAGAAAATCAATAGAAGAAAGGGAAATCCTTGCAGTAGTGGAAGAGGAAGGGCACTGCTGGATGACACCGCTGGTCCAAATACCATGGCGGAGGGTAACTATAAACCTGCGAAAAATAAATAAGGCACACACGTTAGAAAATCAAAGCATAGACCAGTAACATCATGGTTAATGCTCTTTAAACAGAAGTCTTCTGAAACCATGGTTACGGTGCGTTGGTCCAACATAAGCGAAATATGTGGTAAAATAAATACATGAGGGATCATGTTGCATGCACTCTGGACCAAGATCCGTGGTGGCAAAAGCAATCAGATTCGGATATTACTGGCCGACAATGCACAGAGACGCACGAAACATCATCAAGAAATGTGACGACTGTCAAACACACCGACCAGTCCCTAGGAACCCACATCAATAGCTCAAACAAATAACTTATCCGTGGCCATTTTACAAATGGGGAATTGACATCTCAGGCCCATTCCCAGAAGCTTAAGGAAGGGTGAAGTTCTTGATCGTAGCCATTGACTACTTTACAAAGTGGATCAAAGCAAAGCCAGTGGCAATGATAACGGGAGGCCAAGTCAAGAAATCTGTAAGGGACTATATCATATGCAGATTCGGACTTCCGGGAGAAATCATATCTGACAACGGAAAGCAGTTCAAAGACAATCCATTTAAAGGCTAGTGCGAGAAGCTGAATATCAAGCAAAGGTTTGCATCCGTTAAGCACCCTCAAACTAAAGGCCAAGTAGAAAGGGCAAGCCGCAGCCTAAGAGACGGAGTAAAAGCTAAGGTGGGTGAAGACAACAAAAACTGGGTTAAAGAAGTGCCGTACGTGTTATGGGCACACCGCATGATGATTAAAACAAGCAACGGAGACACCCCATTCTCCCTCACTTATGGTACTGAAGCCGTAATATTGGTCGAGATATGGATGCCTTCAATAAGATATGCATCAGTAAACCAAGCTGAGAACGATGAAGGACTACTCCTAAACTTGGACATCCTTGAAGAAAGAAGAGAGAAAGCAGTGGTCCGTGAGGCCAGAAACAAGGCCAAAATGGAAAAGTACTACAATGCCAAAGTACGCAGCACAAGCTTCCGTCTAGGAGATTTTGTCTACCGCAGTAACGAAGCAAGTCATGCCAAAAAAAGCAGAAAACTGGGTCCAAAATGGAAAGGACCGTACGAGGTGGTAGAAGCACTTGGGAAGGGAGTGTACAAGCTTAGGAATGGAAGCGGAGACGTACTCCCGCGCATTTAGAAAATGTTATCTTTAATTTCCCATCATGTAAGTAGCCCTGCCAATGTAAAACCGCACTAGCGGTTGGGGGTAAATTTTCATTCGACCTTATGTAATGACTTTTATTTTAAAATTATTAAATGCCATGTACGTGAAGCCTAGCTACCTTCATAAATTTTCTAGAAAATTCTTTTGTTTTTATACTTCATGCATACGGTAAGACGCGCACACATGCACATGACCATAGATGTCACGGGAATGAGTACGATCCCATAATTAACTCTATTTGTTCAAAAAAAAAACAAATAAGGATGAGTAACTTAAAAATTAGCTCAATAAACATAAGCGGATTGCAAGCCCAGTACAATAGCCAAACGGCAAAACAATATTCAATAAGACTATTACAGAAAATAGCAATTCCATATAGCAAAAGTCGCATAGTCGCTTGACCACATACGGCCGCATATAAAAATTACAAGGCCAAAATACTAGCGTCTAACAAGCCAACAACGCAAACCTATCACATACAAGATCAGTAGGCAGCCACAGGCGATCGCACACGAATTACAAAAAGGAAGAAATTTGTTAAAAGAGCTTCACAGGATAGTTCGCAATATGAAGCACCATAGTCAAAATGGGCTCAAATACTACAAACATCAAACATCACCAGACTTGTCCAAAATGGATGTGTCAAATAGATCATCATGCGACTGAACAACAAGCGACGAGTCGGTTGGCCCTCTATTACTGGGTAAGACCAAGGTAGAGACCTGATAATCTGCGACACCTACAGGAGAGTCACGAGGAGGAACAAAGCCGGAAGTCCCACCTGGAGCAGAGCTCGAGGGCGGACATAATCTCCTCCTCTTAGCAGACTAGTGAATGGCAGGGATAGCTTTAGATAATAGCATCTCACGGTCTACAGAACCGAACTCAGAATAGATAGGCACGGCGAATTGATCAAGAGAGGGTTGGAACTGGGCAAACTCAGGAGTGGTATCTGCATTACCCTGATCATCCTTTAAAATGAGAGCAACCATAATTGATGCAAGGGGAGAATCTTTAAGGCTCTCCAACTCATCCAATAAGGGAAAAGATACACCCTAAAACTTAGAAACCACGACAACATACTTCCTTTCAACTTCTAGATCGTAAGCCTCAATTTGAGTCAAAGATCTACCAGCCCTACCATGAACAACTCCAACTTCTAAACCCTCTTGAATAATTATTGTGTCGTTGTGTGGTGTATATTTTATTGATTCAACTTTTAAATTTATATTTTGCCGGCCAAACCAAAAACAACACTTTAACTGGCAGTGTACCCAATCGATAGTAGTTTTGTGGTAAGTAAGGTGTCGAACACTTGAAGCGAGATTAAATCTATCAATTTAATTAATATCGTGGTTATCTAATCTAGGTTAATTCTATCCTATTCTAAACCTATGTCAGTCTAAATCCTAATTCTAATAGGAAAATGGGGTTTTCAGCCTGAGAGATTGGCATGGTTTGGTTGGTGACTACAATCAATCCAAGGAACTTTAACCAACATGAGTTAATTAACAAAAGATAAAAGAGTGGTTGAGCCAAATATAAGAAAACTGTATTAACCATTATTAATTCGATTAGAAAGTTGGTTTGTTTATTAAGTACAATGATTTCTTCTTTCGAGGTGGCATATCATTCTTAAGACTTAGGCGTTACATCATCCTAAGACCTAGACACATTAATTCTATCAAAATTAAAGCATCCGCATAAAGCATCCTTATTTGCTCATTATAATCTATCTTAGGGATTAAAGCAATGGTGATCTTGTTAAACCCTAGCTCATAGAGACTTTACCTACTTACCCCTTAATGGTAGTTTATACACTAGTAGCCCACTTGTCCAACTATCCAATGGAATCAAAACATTACTTGTTGAATTATCTAGGTCACCTGCTAGCCAACACGATCAATAAACCATTGGCAATATCCAATTAACTAGATAAGCCCGAAGCGTATCCTAGACACAGACTTAGAAGGACAATATTTGTGATCCTATTATTCTAGATGTATAAATTACTATATGGAAAGCTATCCCAGACTATAGATCTACTTGGTCCGTATCACTAGACCGAGTTGAATGATAGGTCGCATACAAAAGGGCATAAACAAGTATGGATTGATAAACATAAACAAGCATTCAACGATAAATCAAGAAATCATGATAAACAAATACCAAACATTCAGATCTTCATAATAATGGTTAATACCCGAAGGGTTAGCCTTCAAACATCATAATAAATACAAGAGCAATTATTTAGCTAAGGTAAACTAACCGAGTTAACGAATGATATCAAAAACTGAATGATTACTAAAGTATATGGAATTACACGATGTCTCATATGGAATTGATAACGTTGCTTGATCTTCTACTCTTTTTCTCCTCTGAAAATCGACTTTTATGGTTTAGGTATCGAGAATATGATGTAGTACACTTAAAACTCATTTTTTGAGTTTTCTATTTATAAAGTCTGGAAGTCGGTTCGATACGGCGTATCCAAGTATTGGATATGGCGTATTGGGGATTTCTTGGAGTAGGGACCACGCTTGAT
>BQNB010156630.1:0-15247 GCA_026074375.1 Tanacetum coccineum | reverse complement strand
CGTATACTTTGGAGCTAATTTAACATCATTACCACCACTTCTCGAAGCACGTTTAGGTTTAATAACATCATCAGATCCCCTCGCAGGAGGAACTGAGTTAGGGTTTTTTGGATCTGGATCTCTCATGATGAAACACACAAGAAATCAATACTTCATAAAAGGATTCAATGAATAGAAATTAAACGAGGTTAATGAAGAGGGAAAACACGATGAACAGAAACAACGACTTTATAAAATGGAATTAATGAAAATGAAATAGTGATAAAAGTGGTATTAGTTTGAACGGAATGAACAGTAGATTACAAATCTATTATCCAAAATCAAAAATCATGGTTAGATTTAATTTAGATGATAGATTTCTTAATAAAATGAGTTTAGAAAATGAAAAAAAACGGCTAGAGAATATCTTAGAGAGAGAAACTAGAGAGATTTGCTCGACATAATTTTCGTCATCATTTGAGCATTTCATCAGGTATAAACCCTTTACCCAAAACAAGATACCTTTGGTGAGCAGATTTACTCGACATAACTTTCGTCATCATTTGAGCATTTCATCGGGTATAAACCCTTTACCCAAAACAAGATACCTTTGGCGAGCAGATTTGCTCGACTTAACTTTCGTCATCATTTGAGCATTTCATCGGGTTTAAACCCTTTACCCAAAACAAGATACCTTTGGCGAGCAGATTTGCTCGACATAACTTTCGTCATCATTTGAGCATTTCATCGGGTATAAAACCTTTACCCAAAACAAGATACCTTTGGCGAGCAGATTTACTCGACTTAACTTTCGTCATCGGGTTTAAACCCTTTACCCAAAACAAGATACCTTTGGCGAGCAGATTTGCTCGACATAACTTTCGTCATCATTTGAGCATTTCATCGGGTATAAAACCTTTACCCAAAACAAGATACCTTTGGCGAGCAGATTTGCTCGACTTAACTTTCGTCATCATTAGAGCATTTCATCGGGTTTAAACCCTTTACCCAAAACAAGATACCTTTGGCGAGCAGATTTGCTCGACTTAACTTTCGTCATCATTAGAGCATTTCATCGGGTTTAAACCCTTTACCCAAAACAAGATACCTTTGGCGAGCAGATTTGCTCGACATAACTTTCGTCATCATTTGAGCATTTCATCGGGTATAAACCCTTTACCCAAAACAAGATACCTTTGGCGAGCAGATTTTCTCGACATAACTTTCATCATCATTTGAGCATTTCATCGGGTATAAACCCTTTACCCAAAACAAGATACCTTTGGCGAGCAGATTTGCTCGACATAACTTTCGTCATCATTTGAGTATTTCATCGGGTATAAACCCTTTACCCAAAACAAGATACCTTTGGCGAGCAGATTTACTCGACATAACTTTCGTCATCATTTGAGCATTTCACAAAACAAGAATACCCTTTGTCCGCGAGCAGATTTTGTTCGACATAACTTTTGTTCAATATTTGAGCATTTCATATCGGGTATAAACCTTTACACAAAAACAAGATACATTTGGCAGCAGATTTGGCTCGAATAACTTTCGTCATCATTTGAATTCCATCGGGCGCTGTGTTTTTTTATTATATTTTACCCAAAACAATATACCCTATGGCGAGCAGAAATTTGCTAGAACATAACTTTCGACAACATTTGTGCATTTCATCGCCTAATAAACCCTTTTACCCCAAAACAAGGATACCTTTGGCTAGCAGATTTAGCTCGACATAACTTTCGTTATCATTTTGAGCATTCCAACAGGTACAAACCTTACCCAAAACAGATAACTTTGGAGAGCATGCTTTCGACATAACTTTCGTCATCATTTGAGCATTTCATCGGGTATAAACCCTTTACCCAAAACAAGATACCTTTGGCGAGCAGATTTGCTCGACATAACTTTTGTCATCATTTGAGCATTTCATCGGGTATAAACCCTTTACCCAAAACAAGATACCTTTGGCGAGCAAATTTGCTCGACATAACTTTCGTCATCATTTGAGCATTTCATCGGGTATAAACCCTTTACCCAAAACCCCCCACCCCCCCCCCCCCCAAGATACCTTGGCGAGTAACTTCGTCATCGTTCGAGTATTTCATCAGTATAACCCTTTACCAAAACAAGATACCTTTGGCGAGCAATTTGCTCGACATAACTTTCTTATCTGTTTGAGCCATTTCATTGGGTATAAACCCTTTAACCCAAAACAAGATACTTTGCGAGCAGATGTGCTAGACATAACCTACGTCATCATTTGCGCATTTCACTCGGGTAAAAACATTACCCCACCAAGATACCTTTGGCGAGCAGATTTGCTAGACATAACCTTCGTCATCATTTGTGCATTTCATCGGGTATAAACCCTTTACCCAAACCAAGATACCTTGGAACTTTCAAAGTCGATATTCAAAAAGCTTATGACACGGTGGATTGGAACTTTCTTAGAACGATTCTTGTGGGTTTTGGATTTCATAATAGGATGATCTCTTGGATTATGGAATGTGTTACTACTACATCTTATTCCATTTGTATTAATGGCACCCTTCATGGATACTTCCAAGGTAAAAGGGGTCTTCGCCAAGGTGATCCGCTTTCCCCTTATTTATTTACGCTTGTTATGGAAGTGCTCACTCTTATGATTCAAAGAAGAGTGTTGGAAACGAATCAGTTTACATTCACCGTATGTGCTAGTTGTAATCTTATATCTTTTGCTTTGCGGATGATTTATTCTTATTTGCTCATGGTGATGTTCAACTGCCACTATAAATAAAAATGGCTGATGAAACAAACATGCTTCGGCATAATCCTAGCCTCCCTAAGAGTACGGCTTATTTTTGTAATGTTTTGAATCATATTAAGATCTCTATTCTTAATGTCCTCCCATTTAAGGAGGGGCACTTGCCGGTAAAGTATCTTGGAGTTCCTTTGATTTCTTCTAGACTCATGGTGAGGGATTACAAGGAGCTTGTGGAAAAGGTTGAAAATCGGGTTCAAGATTGGAAAAATAAATCTCTTTTCTATATCTCGTCTCTTCAAACTAATTCGATCGGTTATTGGATCTATCTATCTTTTTGGGCCTCGTTTTATCATTCCAAATAGAGATCTCATTGATATTGAACAAATCAATGAGAAAGTTCTTTTGGTTGGGATGTGTTTGTCTTCCTAAAAGATGAAGGCGGTCTTGTATCCCGTAGTTGGATCGTTTTTAAATTCAGCCCTTATGGTTAACTCATATATGAGTTGCCTCCTCGCTAAAGAGTCGCATTGGGTAAAATGGGTGCATACGTAACAAAACTAAACAGGCGTAATTTTTTTGGACATTCCGTTACGGGGCAACAATCATGGAGTTGGCGTAAAATTCCTACAACACCGTCCTATTATTCAAGAATGTGTTTGGTGCAATGTTTGGTAATCTGGGTTGTCCACTATCGTTATGTGTTGATAAAGGGTGTGATGGACTGGTCCGTTATATAATCACGTCTCATCTCGTGATGTTTTTTCGATCTGGTCTCACGTATCTCTCAGTTAATGATATTGTTCGTGATGGTGTTTGGGATTGGCCTCGGGAGCTGCTGGATAAATATCCAATTCTGGACGGGTGCTATACTCATTTGTCTAATGAATGTGATCGGTTGGAATGGCGTCTTCACGATGGTACAGTCAAGCATTTTTCCGTGTCTCAAGTCTGGTCTTCTATTCGTCCTAGAGGTGAGAAAGTTCCTTGGTTCGATATGATATGGTTTGCTTTGAATATCCCTAGACATGCGTTCAATATGTGGTTAATCATTAACCATAAGCTGAAAACGCAAGATAGAGTGAGTGTGTGGGATGTCTCTAATGCGATTGGATCTACGTGCTCTTTGTGCGAAACTACTCCGGATTCTCATGAACACCTGTTTTTTATATGTCCATTCTCTAACACGATGGCGCCATATATGAAAGATTAACGCTGGTCTTGATCCGAGTGTCCCTCATGATATCTATGCTATTGACGACCGACATTGGAGGTAATGCTAGTCGCAAAGCTACATGTCATTGTGATAGCTAAGTTGTCGTAGGCAGCTTCGAGCCTATTTCATTTGGCAAGACAAAACTGATACTTTTTTTTTTTTCAAAGACGAAGAGATCTACCAAGCAGGTTATTGATTGTATCTCTTCATCAGTCCGCCTAAAGCTGCTGTCTTGCGGGTTTAAACGTACTTTGGATGGAGTGCGTTATGCTCGTATGTGGGAGTTACCAGACTCTATTTTTAGATGATAGGCCCTAATTTTTGTTTGTGCACCATTAGGTGGTTCTTTCCTATTGGTGCATTATTTTTTGTATTTTGAAATGTAACGCGAATGGCATGTCATTCATTGGTTGGCTGTTCAAGCTTAGTTGCTTGAGGTTAATGTGACATTCAGTCACATTCCATTGTTCTTAAACGCTTTTGGGTGATTAATATATTTTGCCGGGGGTGAGTCCCTTTTACCCAAAAAAAAACCAAGATACCTTTGGCGAGCAAATTTGCTAGACATAACTTTCGTCATCATTTGTGCATTTCATCGGCTATAAACCACTTACCCAAAACAAGATACCTTTGGCGAGCAGATTTGCACGACATAACTTTCGTTATCATTTGAGCATTTCATCGGGTATAAACCCTTTACCCAAAACAAGAAACCTTTTGCGAGCAGATTTGCTAGACATAACTTTCGTCATCATTTGAGCATTTCTTCGGCTATAAACCCTTTACCCAAAACAAGATACCTTTGGCGAGCAGATTTGCTCGACATAACTTTCGTTATGCATTTCATCAGGTACAAACCCTTTACCCAAAACAAGATACCATTGGAGAGCAGATTTGCTCGACATAACTTTCGTAATTATTTGAGCATTTCATCGGATATAAACCCTTTACCCAAAACAAGATACCATTGGCGAGCAGATTTGCTCGACATAACTTTCGTCAACACATATTCATCGTCTAGTAAACCCTTTACCCAAACAGAGATACCTTACGAGCAGATTTGCGCGACATACTTTCGTCAATCATTTTGAGCATTTCATCAGGTAAAAAACCCTTTACCTAAAACAAGATACCTTTGGCGAGCAGATTTGCACGACAAAACTTTCGTTACCAAAAAAAAAAACTTTCGTTATCATTTGAGCATTTCATCGGGTATAAACCCTTTACCCAAAACAAGAAACCTTTGGAGAGCAGATTTGCTTGACATAACTTTCGTCATCATTTGTGCATTTCATCGGGTATAAACCATTTACCCAAAACAAGATACCTTTGGAGAGCAGATTTGCTCGACATAACTTTCGTCATCATTTGAGCATTTCATTAGGTATAAACCATTTACCCAAAACAAGATACATTTGGCGAGCAGATTTGCTCGACAAAACTTTCGTCATCATTTGAGCAATTCATATGGTGTAAACCCTTTACCCAAAACAAGATACCTTTGGCGAGCAAATTTGCTCGACATAACTTTCGTCATCAATATTTCATCGGCTTATAAACCCTTTACCCAAAACAAGATACCTTTGGCGAGCAGATTTGCTCGACATAACTTTCGTCATCAATATTTCATCGACTTATAAACCCTTTACCCTAAACAAGATACCTTTGGCGAGCAAATTCTCTCGACATAACTTTCGTCATCATTTGAGCATTTTATCGGCTATAAGCCCTTTAACCAAAACAAGATACCTTTGGCGAGAAGATTTGCTCGACATAACTTTCGTTATCATTTGAGCATTTCATCGTGTATAAACCCTTTACCCAAAACAAGATACCTTTGGAGAGCAGATTTGCTTGACATAACTTTCGTCATCATTTGTGCATTTCATTGGGTATAAACCATTTACCCAAAACAAGATACCTTTCACAAGCAGATTTGCTCGACAAAACTTTCGTCATCATTTGAGCATTTCATAAGGTATTAACCCTTTACCCAAAACAAGATACCTTTTGCGAGCAGATTTGCTCGACATAACTTTCGTCATCATTTGAGCATTTCATCGGGTATAAACGCTTTACCCAAAATAAGATACCTTTGGCGAGCAGATTTGCCCGACATAATTACATCAAATTTGACCATTTCATCGGGAATAAACCTTTACCCAAAACAAGATCCCTTTGGCGAGCAGATTTGTGTAGCCATAACTTTTCGTCATCATTTGAGCATTACTCGGGTTATAAAATCCTTTACCCAAAACAAGATACCTTGTTGATATTTCATCCAGAGTATAATCCCTTAGCCAAAACAAAACCTTTGGCGAGTAATTTGCATGACATAACTTCTGTCATCATTTGTGCATTTCATCGAGGATAAACCAATTAACCAAAACAAGATACCTTTGACGAGCCCGAATTTGCTCGACATAACATTCGTCATCAATTGAGCAATTTCATAGGGTATAAACCCTTTACCCAAAAACACATACCTTTGGCTGAGCAGGATTTGCTTACATAACTTTCGTCATATTTAAAAGCATATTCATCGTTTAAACCTTACCCCAAAACAAGATACCATTGCGAGCAGATTTTTACTCGACAAAACTTTCGTCATCATTTGAGCATATTCATCGGGTATAAACCTTTACCCAAAAACAAGATACCTTTGCGCAGCAGATTTGCTAGACAAAAACTTCGGCACCATTTGAGCATTTCATCGGTAAAACCCTTTACCCAAAACAAGATACCTTTAGCGAGCAGATTTGCTCGACATAATTTCGGTCACAATTTGGACACTTCATCTGCTAATAAACTCTAACCCAAAACACAGATACTTTTGGAGAGCAGATTTGGCTCGATATAAGTATCGTCATCATTTGAGCATTTCATCCAGTATAAACTCTTTACCCAAAACAAGATACCTTTGGCGAGCGAGATTTTGCTCACAATAACTTTCATGTCAACCCTTTGAGCATTTCAACCGGGTATAAACCCTTTACCCAAAACAAGATACCTTTGGCGATATTTCATCGAATATAAACCCTTTACCCAAAACAAGAAACCTTTGGCGAGCATTTCATCGGTTATAAATCTCAAAACAAGATACCTTTGGCAAGCAGATTTGCTCGACATAACTTTCGTCGTGATTTTGAGCATGTTGTCATCGGTTATAAATCCTTTACCCAAAATAAGATACATTTGGAGAGCAGATTTGCTTGGCATAACTTTCGTCATCATTTGTGCATTTCATCGGGTATAAACCATTTACCCAAAACAAGATACCTTTGACGAGCAAATTTGCTTGACATAACTTTCGTCACCATTTGAGCATTTCATTTGGCATAAACCCTTTACCCAAAACAAGATACCTTTGGCGAGCAGATTTGCTCGACATAACTTTCGTCATCATTTGAGCATTTCATGGGGTATAAACCCTTTCCCTAAACAAGATACCAATGGCGAGACAAAACTTCGTCATCATTGAGCATTTCATAGGGTATAAACCCTATTACAAAGAACAAGATACATTGGCGTGCATATTTGCTGACATAACTTTCATCATCATTGAGCATTTCATCGGGTATAAAAACCCTTTACGCAAACAAGATACCTTTGCGAAAAGATTTGCTCGACATAAGTATCGTCATCATTTTTTTTTTCTAAAGGTAAATTATTAAGACAGGCCCAAAAAAGGCACAAGGTTGAAAAAAGGGGATAAAACAAGTTAAGGATAAGTTTACAAAAGAACAAGCCAAGTTGATTTATAAAAGTTAGGGACAACATCCCTAACCAACCACAGGCAAAACAAAAAACAAATGGGCATTGGACAAATTCCAAGTCTCAAAAAACCCAAACATCAAATACATACAAGATATAAACAAGCTAACTAGGGGAGAAAAGGAAACTCTGAATCATCATTTAAGCATTTCCTCGGGTATAAACCCTTTACCCAAAACAAGATACCTTTGGCGAGCAGATTTGCTCGACATAACTTTCGTCATCATTTGAGCATTTCCTCGGGTATAAACCCTTTACCCAAAACAAGATACCTTTGGCGAGCAGATTTGCTCGACATAACTTTCGTCATCATTTGAGCATTTCATCGGGTATAAACCCTTTACCCAAAACAAGATACCTTTGGCGTGCAGATTTGCTCGACATAACTTTCATCATCATTTGAGCATTTCATCGGGTATAAACCCTTTACCCAAAACAAGATACCTTTGGCGAGCAGATTTGCTCGACATAAGTTTCGTCATCATTTGAGTATTTCATCGGCTATAAACCCTTTACCCAAAACAAGATACCTTTGGCGAGCAGATTTGCTCGACATAATTTTCGTCATCATTTGAGCATTTCATCGGAAAAAAACCTTTATCCAAAACAAGATACCTTTGCGATATTTTCATAGAGTATAAACCCCTTTACCCAAAACAAGAAACCATTTGGCGGCAGATTTAGCTTGACATAAATTTCGTCATCCATTTGGTGCATTTCATCGATAATAAACCAATTACCCAAAACAGATACCTTTGACAGAGCAGATTTGCTCGACATAACTTTCGTCATCATTTGAGCATTTCATCGGGTATAAACCCTTTACCTAAAACAAGATACCTTTGGCGAGCAGATTTGCTCGATATAACTTTCGTCATCATTTGAGCATTTCATCGGGTATAAACCCTTTACCCAAAACAAGATACCTTTGGCGAGCAGATTTGCTCGACATAACTTTCGTCATCATTTGAGCATTTCATCGGGTATAAACCCTTTACCCAAAACAAGATACCTTTGGCGAGCAGATTTGCTCGACATAACTTTCGTCATCATTTGAGCATTTCATCGGGTATAAACCCTTTACCCAAAACAAGATACCTTTGGCGAGCAGATTTGCTCGACATAACTTTCGTAATCATTTGAGCATTTCATCGGCTATAAACCCTTTACCCAAAACAAGATACCTTTGGCGAGCAGATTTGCTCGACATAACTTTCGTCATCATTTGAGCATTTCATCGGCTATAAACCACTTACCCAAAACAAGATACCTTTGGCGAGCAGATTTGCTCGACATAACTTTCGTCATCATTTAAGCATTTCATCGGGTATAAACCCTTTACCCAAAACAAGATACCTTTGGCGAGCAGATTTGCTCGACATAACTTTCGTCATCATTTGAGCATTTCATCCGGTATAAATCCTTTACCCAAAACATGATACCTTTGGCGAGCAGATTTGCTTGACATAACTTTCGTCATCATTTGAGCATTTCATCGGGTATAAATCCTTTACCCAAAACAAGATACCTTTGGCGTGTAGATTTGCTCGACATAACTTTCGTCTTTATTTGAACATTTCATCCGGTATAAACCCTTTACCTAAAACAAGATTCCTTTGGCGAGCAGATTTTCTCGACATAACTTTCGTCATCATTTGAGCATTTCATCGTCTATAAACCCTTTACCCAAAACAAGATATCTTTGGCGAGCAGATTTTCTCGACATAACATTCGTCATCATTTGAGCATTTCACCGGCTATAAACCACTTACCCAAAACAAGATACCTTTGGCGAGCAGATTTGCTCGACATAACTTTCGTAATCATTTGAGCATTTCATCGGGTATAAACCCTTTACCCAAAACAAGATACCTTTGGCGAGCAGATTTGCTCTACATAACTTTCATCATCATTTGAGCATTTCATCAGGTATAAACCCTTTACCCAAAACAAGATACCTTTGGCGAGCAGATTTGCTCGACAATAGTTTTATCATCATTTGAGCATTTCATCGGTTATAAACCCTTTACCCAAAACAAGATACCTTTGGTGAGCATATTTGCTCGACATAACTTTCATCATCATTTGAGCATTTCATCGGGAATAAACCTTTATCCAAAACAAGATACCTTTGGCGAGCAGATTTTCTCGACATAACTTTTATCATCATTTGACCATTTCATTGGGTATAAACCGTATACCCAAAACAAGATACCTTTGGCAAGCAACTTTGCTCGACATAACTTTCGTTATCATTTAAGCATTTCATCAGGTATAAACCATTTACGCAAAACAATATACTTTTGGTGAGCAGATTTGCTCGACATAACTTTCGTCATCATTTGAGCATTTCATAAGGTATTGAGAAAAATAAATGGCTATGGGACTCCAACCCCTAATTACATAAATAACACACCATGCTCTGAGTATTAACCCATCTAGAGATTCTATCAAGAGTCTTAAGTTTTCCTTTAATAGCAACCCAAAGAATAAACGCATGTCTAGGAATGCATTGAGAAAACCAAGCATGTCGATACCAAATGACTTAGACAATAAAATTCTAATAGCTTTCCAAACTTCTCTAACAGAAAACCTCTTTTCCTTACCCCTTTTATCCATCCAAACAGTCTTATCTTCAACATCAGGCCTAAGATTTGGAACAGGGACATTAGTAACTTCCTTAAATCTATCATCCCACTTAATAGGCCAAACCTACTCATTCCCCTCAATCATATCATTTACACTAAGCTTAAGACTCATGTCAGCAAAAAAAAAAAATTTAACCGGGGACACATTGTCCTTTACCCCAAAAAAAATAATAAAATAAGACTCATGTCAGCACATTCCAGAATCCTATGATTAATAAGCCTACTCAAAGGACCACGAGGGTGCCACTTATCAAACCAAATATTACAATCCCACCCATTGCCAATTTTAACTTGAACAAATCTTTCAATTCTACTTCTTAAATCAACTAAACTTTTCCAAGAACCTCTATCAAGCTCTATATCCCACATACTCCTACCCTTAAGCTTATAAACATTCACCCACTTAACCCAAAGGGAATCTTTCCTACTAACAATATTCCAAATGTGTTTGGCTAAAAGAGCTTCATTCCAAAAGTGAGCAGAAACCTAGACCACCCTGGCTTTTAGGCTTACATATCTCTTTCCATGACACACTAACGATACCCTTATTCGACCCACCACCCGTCCACAAAAAATTCTTAAGAATTCTATCAATTTGATTACAAGTGTGAATGGGAAGCATGAAAAGTGCAGACCAATAAACTTGTCTAAGAGGTTTAAGAATAGAAGAGATTAGTTGTAACCTGCCAGCAAAAGAGAGGGATTTATTTCTCCAATCCCCCACTCTTTTTCTAATTACTTCAACCATAACCTTACAATCTCTATCAGTGATCATCTTCAACACCATGGGCACGCCCAAATACTTAATAGGAAGGACCCCCTCTTTAAATGGCATGACAAGCCCGATATCAGCTTTGACAGAACCAGAGACGTTTCCAAAGAAAGCTTCACTCTTTGACATACTAGGAAGAAGACCAGAGCATAAGCAGAACTCATCCAAACCCCTTCTTAAAATAGAAGCAAACAATAAATCTTCATGACACATCATCAATAAATCGTCCGCAAAACAAAGATTAGAGATCATGAGCTCCTTACAACCCCGGTGGTATTTAAACTTCTTATCAGCAACAATATGTCTTTTGATCATCAGATTTAGGACCTCCAAGACCAATGTAAAGAGATAAGGGGAGATAGGATCCCCCTGTCTCAACCCCCTTCCCGCCTTGAAGAAACCATGTGCCTCGCCATTTATGCAAACAGAAAAAGATGCAGTAGTTAAACACACCATAATCCAGTTTATCATATAGATGAAGCCAAAACATTTTTAAAATAACTCTAAAATTTCCAACTAACGTTATAGTACGCCTTTTGGAATATAATTATAACGCACAGCAAGCTATCCCTATTGCCCAACATTCCACTGATAACCCCTCATAAATTCTTGTGTTAATAAAATGTTATCACTAATTTGCCTTCCCGGAATAAAGGCACTTTGGTTTTCTCCCACAAGCCCACTCAGAACCCTTTTAAGCCTATTAGTAATAACTTTACTAATAGTTTTATACACTACATTACAACAGCTTATAGGCCTATAGTCAATAACTTTTTTAGGAACAACAACTTTAGGAATTAAAGAGATAATAGAGGCATTGAACTCACCGAGCAATTTTCCACTAGAAAAGAATTCTTTAACAGCAGAGCAAGTATCCTTCCCCACCACACTCCAAGCACTCTTGAAAAACTTAGACGTATAGCCATCAGGACCAGACGCCTTATTATCTTCAATATCAAATAACGCCTTCTTAATTTCATCATCAGACACTGGTATAACAAGCTCCTCAGCAGTTTCAGGATCAAGCTTCTTAGTAAACAGATTCTCATGGTCTTCAATAGGGTAAACCACATCACATTTACCAAAGAACTTCTTGAAATGATCCACAAATTTAGCTGCCATATCATCATTATGAAACATATTCCCATCTTCATCATAGACAGATTCAATTCTACTCTTAATCACCCTTCCTTTAACCATATTATGAAAATAAGCACTATTAAAATCTCCCTCTTTAAGCCATTGAATTTTTGATTTCTGCTTCAACAACAATTCTTCATCACTAACAGCTTTCCTATACGCCTCCGCATACACCAACTCTTCCTCTCTAAAGTGAACACTAGAAGGATCATTACTCAACGCCTCCTGAACTCTATCTAACTCCACTTTTAAACATTTAACCTTCTCACAAACATCACCATTCTTCTTATTAAGGTCTCTCATATGTTTTTTAAGAAACTTAAGTCTTTTAGCTAAAATAAACATGGCATACCCTTTAATATCAACATTCCAATTATCTCTAACCGTCGTAATAAACTCCTTCTTCTCAGTAAGATAATTCAAGAATCTAAATGCTCTATTTTTCATACTCTTAACCTCTGGAAAAACTAACACAGTAGGGGAGTGGTCAGAAACACCAAACGGAAGAAAATTAGCAAACGCATTGACATACGCATCCACAAACTTCCCATTTCCCATAACCCTATCTAACTTCTTTAAAATACCATTATTAGGATCCCTTCTTTTCTGAATCCAAGTAAAAAACAATCCCGTAATCTTCACGTCTTCAATATTCAAAAATTCAACACAGTCTCTAAACTCATAAACCCCCATATTATTAATTCTAATACCCCTAGAATTTTCATTATAACTGAGATGACGTAACATCCCCAAGGTTTACAAACCATGGGAAATTACCAGCAATATTATTAAAATCCTTAAGGTTCTTCCATAACTCCCTTCTGCCCATGGCATTAATCTCACCATATACAAAAGAGACATAAATTTCTTTATTATCCATATTTCTTTTAACTAAAAAATGCATCACTTGACTAGTCTGCGATATCAACATAGGTCTAAAAACAGCAGGGTCCCAACCCACAGCAATTCTACAACCCGTTTTGCTATCGACAGATTTTGAGACCCAATCCCAAGCCCTAAAAACCTCATTACAAACATTATTTACAACCTTTTTTCCTTAATTGAGTTTCTAAAATACCAAACATACTAACATTATTACTATTAATAAGTTTTTTAACTTCATTTTGTTTCAAGGAATTACTCAATCCCTGAACATTCCATGAAGCAATATTGATCACCATAATTAAACAATAGACGGGGCAGACGCAAGAATACCTTGCATCTCAGCATCATTACCATCCACCACATCTGAGACTTCATTCCTAGCCATGAATTTAGCAGTTCCAGACATATCTTCTGCAACTTCATCATCCATGCACTCCATTTGACTTCCTTGCAAACTCTCGTTCATTATCTTGTTCACCTTCTCTCCCATCAAACCTTCATACTGCATTACCATTTCATCAGTCCAATCATTTCTAATTTCTTCAGTCAGCACTTCTTCAGAATAGAAAAACAACTCAACTTCAGCTTTCTGCTTTTCAATCTGTAAACTATCAATCTTTATAAGCTCCTCCCTGTAGGTTTCTTCATAAATCTTTCCAAATGCTTGGGTTCTTGTAATTCCTTCCTTCTTCATTAATGCCACACACCGTTTTTCCGCTTCCTCACTAGCCACCCTGGATACACATGTATTCCTATTAACAATATCTTTTTGTAATTTAGCAATTCGCCATCTCAAACCTGCAATCATATTCACCTTGACCTGAACATCACACTTATCATCATAATACTTAACTAGATCATAAGACCACCTTTTCTTCTCATTATCCTCAATCTGCATACCCAACTCAACAGCTAAATCAATTTTACTTTTTGCTTGAACCCACTCTTCTCCACCAATCTCAAATATTTCATCATTAAGTGCACTAAAACTATTTTCAACATGAATCTCATCCCTCTCAATAACTTTTTTCATATTCCCACTCTTAGCATTATTCGTTATCTTACTCTTGTCACCATTACTACTATCAACATTGTCATCCATAATGTGAACATTATCAATCTGCTTCCCTGTATTTCTTACCGGACCAAACTTAGCACCCAAAACAAGATACCTTTGGCGAGTAGATTTGCTCGACATAACTATCGTCATCATTTGAGCATTTCATCGGGTATAAACCCTTTACCCAAAAGAAGATACCTTTGGCGAGCAAATTTGCTCGACATAACTACCGTCATCATTTTTTTTTTCTTAAAGGTAAATTTATTAAGAAAAGGCCAAAAAGGCAAAGTTTACAAAGGAACAAGCCAAAAGTGAAAATAAAGAGTTAGGACACATCCTTAACCCAACACTTAAAGCAACAAAAAACAAATGGCATTAGACAGATCCCAAGCTCAAATTACAAAGAAAAGTCATCACATAAAGAGTTAAAAGAGGCCAAACTGGAGGAGAAAATGGAAACTCTGAATCATCAGAGAAGCCCAGGACTAACCAGACTCCCACTGAACCATCACCATAACCTAAACTCCAAACTAGAAAGCATATAACTCAATACATAAAGCATATAAAACAAAACATGAAACACTAAATCCAAGCAATCTTCAAAGACTTTAAGCTCCAAACTTCAAAGCAGCAGCCAATAACATCCATAAGCAGCAGACCTTAGCTCACCAAAGGGAGTGCACAGAGTATGCAATCCAAGCACCACTGCCTCTTTAAAAAACCTTTCCTAGGGAAAAACCCATAAGAAAGGAAAAAAGAGAACAACTAATGCTTAAATCTCCCTACCCATCCATCATAAATCTGGTGCATAAAATACAACACATTCCTACACTTTACATGACACCTTAACAGGGACATGTGTATCACAGATACCATAAATGCATAGAGCACCAGAGAAATGGGAAACCGCAGAGGTCCAAGAGGGACGCAAACAACAAAAGATGTTAACCCAAGTCCAAAACCAGCATGCCTACCCTACATGCAATACTGGAAATAGAGCTAGGCTTTCCCTCAAGCTGAAAGT
>BQNB010156629.1:0-10116 GCA_026074375.1 Tanacetum coccineum | reverse complement strand
AGCTATTTAACCAAACGTCCTATCACGCCTTGTTTCCCCCTCGTACTTGCAACGACCCGTAGGCTTCCCTTGCTTGTTGGACTTCGTTCAAATAGAAACCCCAAAAGTGTCTAATAGGGTTTAAGGTTTCTTTAGGGTTTGGTATATGATGAAAAAGGTATAATGGGGTGCGGGTTTGTTTGTGTGTTGAGTATGAGCCAAAACCAAAGAAAAATCAAACTGAGAGGAGATGGAGTTTGATACTAATGATGTTGTTGTTGCTGTGTTTTCAAAGGAAGCAAACCTGGTCCTTTATGCACACTTGAAAGGCATGCATAGTGTTTCATTCTTGAGTCACATTCTTGTGTAAATCCATTCAAGGTAAAGAATACTTGGGTTTTTACATAGTCAAAGCATAGTAGATTAAAGGTAAAAAGCTGTTTAAGACTTGGAAGTAAAACCAAAGTGATAGCAGCTATGAAAATTACGAGTATGTGTAGGTTTAAGAGAAAAGGGTGTTAGGCTTTTAACCGTTGGATTAAGGAGGTATAAAAGGGGTCTTAATAAGTTTAGGCTACGTTCCTAGCTAAATGATGACTTTTGGTGCATACGCGATTTAACCAGCGCGGTTTAGATACCTAGCTACGCGAAACAAGCTAAATAATAAATGAAGATAGTTAAATAATGAAAACTCAGAGTCGTAACATGACCTAAAATCACGGAGTGTTATAGTTGCACATGAGATGTTCAACGGATGAGCCGAGATGCTATCGTTGCACACGAGATGTTCAACGGATGAGCCGAGATGCTATCGTTGCACACGAGATGTTCAACGGATGATCCAAGATGCTATCGTTATACATGAGATGTTCAATGAATTATCCGACATGGTATCATTGTACATCAGATGTTCAACGGCTGAGTCGAGATGTTATCGTTGTGCATGAGATGTTCAACGAATGAGCCGAGATGGTATCGTTGTACTTGAGATGTTCAACAGATGAGTCAAGATGCTATCGTTGTACATGAGATCTTCAACGTATGGGTCAAGATGTTATCGTTGCAGATAAGAAGTTCAACGTAAGAGCCGAGATGCTATCGTTATTGCATGAAGATGAATCAACGGAAGTGAGCCGAGATGTATCGTTGTCTTTTCTATGAGATGATCAATGAATAAACCGAGATGGTATCATTGCACGTGAGATGTTCAACGGATGTGCCAAGATGCTATCGTTGCATATGAGATGTTCAACGGATGAGCCGAGATGTTATCGTTGCACATGAGATGTTTAACGGATGAGTCGAGATGCTATCGTTGAGCTTGAGACGTTCAACGAATGATCTGAGATGGTATCGTTGTACATGAGATGTTCAACGGCTGAGTCGAGATGCTATCGTTGGGCATGAGAAGTTCAACGGATGAGCCGAGATGCTATCGTTGCTCATGAGATGTTCAACGGATGAGCCAAGATGCTATCGTTGCACGTGAGATGTTCAACGGATGATCCGAGATGCTATTGTTGTACATGAGTTGTTCAACGAATGATCCGAGATGGTATCGTTGTACATGAGATGTTCAACGAATGAGCCGAGATGGTATCGTTGTACAAGAGATGTTCAACGGATGAGTCGAGATGGTATCGTTATACACGAGATGTTCAACGAAGGAGTCGAGATGATATCGTTGTACATGAGATGTTCAACGGGTTAGTGGGTCGACAGGTTTAACCCGTATAAAAAATATAATATTTTTTAATTTAAAAAAGAATTTTTGAACAGGGTTGGTGGTCGACCCGTTTAATTTATTTCCAACCGGATGCTGACATGTTTAATAAACGGGTTAGATGGGTTGACTTAAACCCGACTCGAAATGTATTTCGACTCAACACGAACTTCTTAATTTTTACATCGGTTTCGTATCGGGTCAGAAATCGCCATCCCTTTAATATGTCTATTATTTCCTTTAAAAATTAAAAATAAATGAAAACTTACTTATAAAACTTGAGAAAGAATTTATGGTTTGGCAATTGTGAAGAAAACATATATCTTTCCATTTCCCGCTTACATTAGTTTTCCCGCTCACAATTTTCACTTTCATTTTCTCAGTTTCGTTTTCCCGCTTACTTTTACAAGCATCATAATAGATCTCAGATTTAGATCTCAATTTCCATCCAACTCTCATCACTCCTCTCTCACAAGCTCTCGACGCCATCAACACAATCTCACCTCACCATTGCTCCATCGACTCTCGCTAACCAAAAGGACCCTACGACCATCCGAAGCAACCATCGCTACCACTGTAACTATCATCTCCAACACCAGTGGAAATACCACTCATCTTCCTTGGTGGGTTTTATATAGTTGTACTTAAATGTATAAGTTGTATGCAACTGAGAATTAAATATTTTCATATACTAAAACTTCGTATGCTGTTTTTGAGTGATTATTGCTTGATTTGGTTGAGTTCTTTTGTTAAGAATTAGATTAACATTTTATCCTGCACTCGATTTTGGTATAAACTATTTGTGAGTGATTGTTGTTTGATTTATAGTGTTTGTTTTATAGGCCACAGGAAGCAATAAAACATGCTATTCGAAAGCGGCATTTGGCTGAGGAGGGAGCTCATGGATCAGCTTTTGAAGCTCTTTCTAAACCTATTGTAAACCAGGTTATACTAGAATTTTGACCTTTTATTATTAGTAAGTTATTGTTCGCGTGTTGAGATGTATTTCAGTTAAGTACTTGAGTTTTAAATATTTTTAGGCTGTTATTGACAACTTCACCTTTGAAATTATTTTAACATAATATGATGTATTTGTTAAAAATTTAATGGACAACATCTTTATTAGCTTACCTGCTAGAGTAGATTGCATCCATACAACATAATAAATTTGATGTTATGAGGCTGTATCGGGTAGAAATAGATCGTCATGAGCTATTATTTTTTAGTATTTTTGCATTGTAATGAGTAGGTAAATATATCATGTTTTGTAGTTGAAATAGTCCACGAACGAGCTCCAACAAGCAAAAGGACATGATGAGAACATTTTTTAGCAAGCCTGAGAAGATGAGACTAAGCTTCAGCATTGAAAATCAAAGACTCAGATAAACCAAGTGGCGCTTACACGACGGCAAACAAGAGTTTTCGGATTGTGTTGCTCTTGATACATCTGCCTCTAGTTTCATGGATGTTGTTTATATATCTGTTACTGTATAACAATTTATCTACATTGTGTGTATTACTAGATACTTGTTGATATATTATGAAGTGTTAAGGCTTGTTTTGATATTGTTTGTGTATGTGGTAAATTTGCTGTTGTTTGGTTTTTGAATATGTGATATAAAAGTTTGGAAAAAAGAAATTGGCAAATATTTTTTTAAGAAAAGATTTTAGCGCGGTTATAAGAAAACGTACAAAAACCAAATACCATGACTTTTGGAGAAATATAATTGGTTACGGTTTGTAAAAAAAACAAAAATAAAAACCGTACTTAAAAATCATTTTTTTGGTTCGGTTTTAATCCGCACACCAAAAAACATTTTATTTTTTGGTACGCAAGCATTTGCTGCGGTTTTAAAACCGTACCAAATCACCTTAGAAACCGTACCTAATGACATTTTTGTGTAGTAGTGCTTGTAGGTACTTGTACGCTTGATTCGCCCATAGGTGAATGAGGATGATCACCAAGGAACATAAGAAGACCCTCAGCTGCTTCTCTATCCATCTGTGTCCACATACTTGTTTTGGGCTGTTTGGCCTTTGAAAAGCGATCATTTGCCATGAGCATTAGAGTCTCTGCAGCAGCGCATGCATCCCCATCCATGTCATCCTCATCCATCTCAATTGGTCTTGACCCCAAAGGACTTCTCTTCTTCCTGACGATGTTCCAATTAGATAAACATTTAGTCAAATCAACCAACGCGGCTTCATGATTGTAATTTTCACTACTTTGGTTGATGTTGAGATCAGCAATACGTGAGGTGACGCATGTGTGCCAGTTATGATCTGAGTGAAGATCCATATGTTGATAAAGGGGTATATTTGATTCGAAATTTCTTTCGCATATAGGACATGTTGGTTTCCCTTCAGCATTCACATATCTCAGGTGCAAATCTTTTAGTTCTAGCCTTATCTTGATCTTATCAACTGTTTTCTTGCCTTCATTGAACCTTGTCGCTGCCGGTTTGATAACAGCAGTGTCTTTGCCAGCAGAACCATTAACCTGGTTTCTAAAGTGGGTCTTAGCTTTCTTGAACTTATAAGGTGCGCTTTTGGGTTCAACTGAAGTTGCCATAGAGGTTGAGGCGACATTCGTAACATCGCCCACAAATCTTTTAGAATGAATTCCAATGCGATCATTTTCAACTTTTTCCTCCATATGTAGCGGTCCTTTCATCTTCACATCCTTCAGGATCTTGAACTTAGTTGACGTCGCGGCTGTAACAGTTGAGGTAGATGCAACGTTGTTAGAATGAAGCCTAGCACGATTATTTTTTCCTGGACGTATTACTAGTCTGTGCATCTTTACATCACCTGGTTTCTTGGGCTTCGTATCATTGGCTGTGGAGGCAGAGGCTGTCGCCTTAACATGATTCATGATGTAATCGTTGAGTTTGATCATCATGAATGAAATCTAGATTTCGATAATACTACGTTTGTGTAATCTTTAGAATTGCAGAGAACAAGAAAACAACGACGTAAGTAAAAAACTTAAACAAATAGGCAAATATATAGAAACGTAAGTTGGATGTGATTAGCTATTAGGTCAACATGCGACTTAGAAGCCGAGTACAATATAATGATGGATTGTTACCATATGCGTATATGTCCTTGCCAATTCAAATTACTCCGTAGTTTTTTAATAGAATCTTTTGTGCCACGTTCTGGTTGTAAATAATGATTGTCATTTAATGCCCTTTCAATTTCGACTAATTCACAAAAATTGTATCGTTTGCATTTTTAATCTCATAGCTGAGTCATAGCTTTATCAAATCATATTTATATTTAATTCAGTTAGCTACATTTTTTGTTCTTTTGCTTTGGTGGGCATTTCAGTTACAATCTATTTTTTCAAAAAAATTACGGAGTTTTTCAAAAATGAAACATTTGTTTTAAGTTTGATCTATATTTTTTAATTGACTGTTAGTTTGACAAGTTAATTATCTATGTATACTAAAAGAGGAGAACTTACAAAAACCAATATACATAACTTACGATGCATTAAAATAATAAAATCAAAGTTTACGATAATAGTCCTGAGGTTAATGGAGAACTCACAAAAACCAATATACACAACTTACGATGCATTAAAATAATAAAATCAAAGTTTAGGGAAATAGTTCATGAGGTTAACGGTGCGTTGCAAAGTTAGTCGTTAAGGACTAACTTTGCAACGAATCGATAACCCAAAGACTATTTTCGTAAAAAAAGTTATCAACAATTTACGAAAATAGTTTTTGGAATTATCGGTCTATTTCAAAGTTAGTCCTTACGTTCCGCGGCGAAGCGCGGGTTGCAAACGTTGTTAGTGAACAATGACTAGAATACCTTTGTCTTGATATTATAAAATGACTAATATGCTACTAAAGAAATGAAAGCATGTATTATTTGAGTTATTTTAGATTATAAAATCGAGAACACATTAGCAAATAAAAAATGAAGCCTATGCATCTGTCAAAAACATGAAATGACCAGTTAAAAATGGACAATGAAACTTGTTTTAGTGTCGTCAGAAGGAATGAAAAAGTGCTAGAGAAAAAAGGTTTTTGTGTTTGTGAGAAAGATAAAATAGACAATGAAGTTAAGTTATTTTAGGCACGAATCTCATATTATTAATTTGGTTGATAAAAATATGAAATGACAAAATTGCCCTCTCATTTAACGATCAACAACTAGTCAAACGGTATGAGAAAATGGACCAAGCCCGAAACACGCAGGGACGGAGCCAGTAGGGGGGCTGGCGGGTGCTCGGCCCCCCTAACCGGCCCAACACACCTAACTTGTGGTTTGAATTTCGGTCTATATTTTGTTAGAATATATATTTTGGCCCCTGCTAATGGCCGAAATCATTTAGCAACACTATTGTTGAAGAGCGTTGTTGCAATTTTGAAGACCACTTTGTTGCAGTAGGAGGCGCAGATGTAGTCATGTAGATGAAGAAGAAAGAGTTGACTAGGTTTTTCTATTACTTTCTCATAGTTATAATAAAAAAGTCCCAAGCCCAACTACTCAACTAGTTGTAAGTGTATGAAACTCATTTTACTGGCCCATTTTCAGTTTTGATATTCTTTTTACACCGAAAGCCTTACTAGCCATTAGCTGCAATATTGATTTTGCAAGGTGTGATTTTTTTATATAGGTGCTCATAAAATATATATCTAAACATATGAACTTATTCAATTGTATGATATTTGGTTTTGATGTTATCAAAATACACCAAAATCAATGCAAATTAAATCATATAAGCCTAAAAATATATATCTAAACATTCCTAATTTGAAGAGAGAAAAATTACTAAAGACATTTTGCGCTAATAAAAATCGGAAAACCCAACCGGAAAAATCAAATATATTATATATAATATAAGAAAATTATACTAAGAGCGCATACCCTATCATGGAACCTAGGTATGCCATACAATGGTATCTAGCATTTGAGGGTTCGATCATTGGTTCGGTAAATAAAACACTAAATCATAACTATTATAACATAAAATCTGAGCCCCCTAAGATAAAATCCTGGTTCTGTCTCTGGATTCATTGAAGGTTTTTCCAAGATAGCAAAGCCTTTGACTAAATTGACTCAAAAAACATAAAATTTAGTTGGATGAAGATGAAGAAGAAGCATTTCATTTACTAAAGGAAAATTTATATAGTACACCTATTTTAGCCTTACCTGATGGCAGCGAAAATTTCGTTGTGTACTGTGATGCTTCACATCAAGGTTTGGGAGCAGTTTTGATGTAGAGACAGTTGGTGATAGCATACGCCTCTCGTCAACTTAAAACTCACGAGAAAAACTACACCACTCACGACTTGGATTTAGGATCAGTTGTTTTTGCTTTCAGAATCTGGAGACATTATCTCTACGGCACGAAGTGTACAGTGTACACATATCACAAAAGATTACAACATATTCTAGACCAAAAGGAGCTGAACATGAGACAACATCGCTGGATAGAATTACTCAATGATTACGATTGCAAAATTCGTTATCACCCTGGTAAAGCAAATGTTGTAGCAGATGCTCTCAGTAGAAAGGAGCGAATTAAACCTCTAATATCTAGATCTTTAGGAATGATGATTATTTCAACACTCCCTTCATAAATCCTTGAGGCCCAAACTAAAGCAGTCAAGGAAGAAAATCTAAAAAACGAGAACCTGTATGGCATGATCGAGAAGAAATTTTAGAAAAGACCAAATGGAACCCTATGCTTCAAAGGCATAAGCTGGATACCACTTTATAGAGGTGTACGGGATTTGATTATGCATGAATCGCATAAGTCAAAGTACTCCATCCACCCGAGATCCAAAAAAATGTATCACGACCTCAAAGAGTTATATTGGTGGCCTAACATGAAAGCACATATTGCCACCTACATCAGTAAATGCTTGACATGTTCTAAGGTTAAAGCTGAGTGTCAAAAACCATCAGGATTACTACAATAACCTAAGATTCCTGTATGGAAGTGGGAAAGAATCACGATGGATTTTATTACTAAATTACCCAAAACACTGAGTGGTTATGGCGCCATTTGGGTAATTGTTGACCGTCTCACTAAATCTGCTCATTTTATTCCAATCAAAAAACTTACAGTATGGACAAACTGACCAAGCTTTACATCAAGGAAATAGTTTCTAGGCATGGTATACCAATTTCAATTATCTCAGATAGAGAGAGCAAATTCACTTCTAATTTATGGCAGTCACTTTAGAAAGCTTTCAGAGTTTAACTGGACATGAGTACTGCCTATCATCCACAAACTGGCTGTCAAAGCGAAAGAACAATACAAACCTTGGAAGATATGCCAAGAGCTTGTATTATTGAATTAGATAAAAGTTGGGACAACCATTTACCGTTAGTCGAATTTTCTTATAACAATAGCTATCATTCCAGTCTTAAATCCTCACCTTTCGAAGAATTATATGGCCAAAAGTATCGATCTCTTGTTTGTTGGAGTGAGGTTGGTGATGTCTAACTCACAGGTCCAGAGATTGTACAACAAACAACTGAAAAGATTGTACAAATCAGAAATAGATTACAAGCTGCTAGAGATCGTCAGAAAAGCTATGCTGACACTAGACGAAAACCTTTGGGCTTCCAAGTTGGAGATAGAGTTATGTTAAAAGTCTCACCTAGGAAAGGCGTAATTCTTTTTGGAAAACATGGCAAACTAAGTCCACGATACATCATGCCATTCAAAATCCTGGCTAGGATTGGTCCGGTAGCATATAAACTCAAACTACCACAAGAATTAAGTGGAATCCATAATACCTTCCACGTGTCAAATCTAAAGAAATGTCTGTCTGACGAAAACCTTGTCATCCCATTAGATGAAATCAAACTCGATGACAAGCTACATTTTATAGAAGAACATGTTGAAATAATGGACCGAGAGGTCAAACAGTTGAAATAAAGCCGAATCCCCATTGTTAAAGTACGTTGGAATTCTCGCCGAGGGCCTGAATATACCTGGGAAAGAGAAGATCAAATGCGACAAAAGTATCCGCATCTCTTCTCGGGCACATAAAACTAAATCACGAGGACGTGATTCCTCTAACGGGTGGAAGATGTAGCAACTTGTATAATTCAGGTTAATATTTAACTATTCGTTTTCACTTATTATTATCTTGATTTTAAATGATATTACTTTTATAAGTAATTATGTAAATTCAATCGCATAAGCTTAAATCGTAAACAATATTAGACTATGATTAGTTTAGGTGTTCTAGATATTTTATTTTCTTATAGTCATATTTCATATGTACTATTGCTATTTTATGTAAACATTGTACATTTTACATTTTACGCAAATTCAAACCTACATTTATAGGTTTTAACAACGTCTATGTACTCCGTTAAACTTATAACTCATCTGATATACTTAATTAGGGTATGTTGATAAGTTTTAACATTCTTATAAGCTTAGTACTTTCATGTTACCCAACTTTAAGTTTCATGACTTAACGGCTTAACATTAGTAATTACTAGGACCAAATTATACCCCGTAGGGCAATAACTTCATAATGAATCAAATCAACACACACCTTAATAACTTCACAAAGAAGCAAATCAACATACACCTCAAGCTTGAGGTGGTGTTTTTGTCTAGTCGCAAGGCCACATGGCATTGTTTAAGCCTACTAAGTCTTATATTAAGACACATAAGCATGCCACATATAAGCATATAAATATCTAACTTCACTATTTAGATACGTTGCGCATAAGATAGAAATATCTTTTGTTTCTCTCCTCTCCCATCCATACACAACATATTCACCACCACCGTTGAAGTTTTAATTAAAGCTCCAAAATGTACTACAAAGATGAAGACCTAGGTGTGTATTACATAGTCCAAGTATTGATTTGAAGATTTCAAGGTTGATATAAGAGACACACAAGATTAAAGGCTGAACTAGAAGGCTAAGTACAAGAACTCTCTATGGTTATAACAAGTTTGGTTGAAGATTGAAGACTAAGTTGGTGGTTAGAAGACTTAGGATAGTGGTTCTTGTGTTTCCTTTCAAAAATTTGTAAGACTATGTTTAGATTTCATGTTTTTCCTTTCCTTTTGATATACTATATACCTTGTGCAAGTTTTATAAGTAATATGACAAGATTATGTGTTGTACACACTTTTTAAAATGATAAAAATGCAAGCTAAATAAGCCTTAGGTAATGGTGGTAAATTCTATTTTAGACTAGTAGCAAACATGGAGATATTGTGAAAAATCGGTAGGTTCTGGGTATTAGGTAAAAATATATGGATATAGCCCTATCTCTTATTATCATTTTGCCGGGTGCCTCGACCCAATACGATGTCGGATGAATTAGTTATAGCCGAAATGGCAAAGGTGCGCAGATTTTGAACACCTGTAGTAAATGGCTATTATCTCTAGATTTTTGTATAGTGACCC
>BQNB010156626.1:0-13809 GCA_026074375.1 Tanacetum coccineum | reverse complement strand
CGCGCGTTGGCCGGCCAACGCCGAGCCCAACGTTGTTGGGCAACGCGGTGGTGGGGTGTAGTAACGCCGGACAACGCCGGCCAACGCCGTTACCGGCGTTACTACACCGAGTGCTCTAAGGTCGGTCGAGATGTGGTCTTACTCGGTCGTTGAAGGTCGGCACTATAGCGGGCTCAAGGTCGTTGAAGGTCGGCAACTATGGAAATGAAGATGTTGGTCGTTAGTAGGATCGATTCATGTGCACATTTGTGTGTATATTAAATAATTAAAAAGGAATTTTTGTAAGGTGTGTTTTTTGTAGTATAGGTCGCTTTGTAGTCGTAAAAGTTGTTTGTAGGTCGTCGGAGAGAGAAATTTGATGTGACAAGAAAAATAAAAATCGTTGTAGGTCGCTGTAGTGCCCAGCCTTAACTCATGCAACAAAATTGTATGCTGTTTTTCTAAAAAAATTATACAAACAAGCAAAAGAACCCGCGCGTTGCGGCGGGGCTAATTTTTTCCCGAATAATTTTTTTTACGTTTCGGGGGTTTTTTTTGGCGATGCGTTATGCGGGGCTAATTTTGTAAATTTTTTTGGGGCTAATTTTTTCCCGAATATTTTCTTTTTTTGGGATGGTTTTGTAAATTTTTTTACGGGATTTTTTGTGTAAGGAAATCGTAAATAGTTAAAAGGTGAGGGTCCGTTTTGTATTTTTTTTTACTTTGGGCCAGATTTTAGGCTATTTTTGGGTTTTTTTTTTTTGGCTAATTTTTTCCCGGATATTTCCTCTTTTTGTATGATTCGGGAATTTTTTTTTTGCGTTGGGACGGGTTAATTTTTTCCCGAATATTTTCTTTTTTTTGGACGGTTCGATATCTTTTTATTTGGGCCGATGAATGTAAAAAAGTTGTGAACAATAAAAACTTGACGTGTTTTTTTTGTTAATTTTTTTACGGGATTTTTTGTGTAAGAAAATCGTAAATAGTTAAAAGTTGAGGGACCGTTTTGTATTTTTTTTTTACTTTGGGCCAGATTTCAGGTTAATTTTGGGCTAGTTTTTTTTTTTTTTTTTTTTTTTTTTTTACTTTGGGCCACATTTTATGCGAATTTTAGGCTAGTTTGTCGACAAATGTGTATATTAGTAATAATTTTTTTTATATGGCTTATGTGTTGGGCCTCATGTTTAAAGTGTTTTTTTTGTTATATGGGTTTTTTTTTTAATATAATGGGTTGTACGTTTGTGACCATATCAATTATTTTAGAGTTATTACGTATCGAAGATGTTTCCACGGGTATTTTTTTTTATCTGAATAAATCGAAACTTTTGTAATATTTTTTCTCCTCCTTTGTGCATACAAATTTTAAAAAAAAACAAAAAAAATAATTAAATAAAAAAAAAAACTAAAATCGGGCTGACCCAAAATGGGAGCCTGATACTGTAGCAACTTGGTCCACTGTCAAAACGACAGTGAATTTGTTGCCTATTGTGTAATACAAGCAAAAGAACCCGCGCGTTGCGGCGGGGCTAATTTTTTCCTGAATAATTTCTTTTGCGTTTCGGGGGTTTTTTTTGGCGATGCGTTATGGCGGGGTTAATTTTTAATATTTTCTTTTTTTTTATGATTCGGGGAAAAAAAATTTGCGTTGGGACGGGCTAATTTTTTCCTGAATATTTTCTTTTTTTTGGAACGGTTTTGTAAATTTTTTTACGGGAATTTTTGTGTAAGAAAATCGTAAATATTTAAAAGGTGAGGGTCCGTTTTGTTTTTTTTTTTTTTATTTTTGAAACTTATTTGACTTAAAAACGAGAAGATATATGTTATTCCTAAGTTGACTTATCAAAAACGACCCGCTAAATCCTGTTTTCACGACTCGGACTCTAAAGCAATTTGATGTAAAACGACATTCCGGACAACTTTTCAGTTTTACCCGAGACACGAAACCAAGCAGAAAATGACTTAAATAGCCTCGCAAAGTTTTGAACACCGCACGCAACGCGTACCGACACAAGAATAATTAAATTTATATTTAATTAACACTTTTATTAAATAAAAATATTTAATAAATTATTTAATGTTTTATTTCAAAAACATTTGTTAAAAATGCGAACATTCGAATTAAAGTTTTATTTTTACAAACAAAGCTTACCCGCGACACCCACTGGTACCAAATAAATAATAATGATTTTAAATATATTTTATAAAAACATTTATAAAATAATAGTCATGTAAATACTCATTTTTATGGGAAAAATCATTTGGAACGCAATGGCGCAACTTTCGTGTTTTGAATCATTTGTTAACTAGCTTAAACGAGACCCGAACCATTATTTTACAAAACTACACTTAATATTTACAACATTAACCCCTAAACTATTTGGTACTAGCTACTTGGTTTTATAACTTTTTAGTATATATAGTTAACTAACTAGGGTTTCACCTCATTTTCTATAACCCTAGCCACACACACCTCCCTCCTCCTCCTTTAAAAATTCCGGCGCCTCTCACCATTTCCGGCGAGATTTCGGCCACCAGCCGGCCACCATATACACCACCACATCTCCATCACCCCGCTGCCACACCACCTCGTCACCACCCTCAACGCCGCACCTCATCACCTCGTTCTCACCTCAGCCGCCACCAACCCATCGTCACCTCGACCACCAACAGCTGTCGTTGAAACCACCCTCACTACCGTCACTCTCCACAATCGCCACACCCACGACAGCAACCCCCTCATCTCCACCGTCATCATCTTCACGCAGCCATCACATCGTCACCCCCATCGAGGCACAGCCGCCACGCCACAGCCGATACCACCACCTTCTTCATCTCCACACCACCCCCACATCGACACCACGACCTCCACCATAGCCGCGGCATAACAACCGCGTACCACCACCACTTTCCCCGTGTTTGGATGGTTTTATTTTTGTAAAAACTAGTAATAAACTTTGTATGGTTTTGTTAGTTTTAACTTGTGTCATTTTTGTTCGATTTGGTTTTGGTTTGTTCTTTGATTCGGGTTTTTGATAGCAAAAAAAGGGGTGTTTGTTTCTGCGTAAAAACGACCCACATAGGGCGTTTGGTTCTGCGAATTACAGCCCATATGGGGCGTTTGGTTTGCTGTATTGCAACCATTTAGGGTGCGTTTGGTTTGGTGGATAACGACCCTAAGAGGGCGTTTGGTTCTGTGTTTTATGGCAGCCCCAAAGGGGTGTTTGGTTACTGGCTTTATAAGCCTAAATGGGGCGTTTGGTTGCTGATTTTATAGCCCAAAGAGGGCGTTTGGATTTGAGTTTAACAGCAGATTAGGGTACGTTTGGTTTAGCGGTTAGGGTGTGTTTGGTTCATTGATTAATAGCTAATAAGGATGTGTTGGTTTTACAATTTTATTACCTTTTAGATTTAGTTTATATGTATATATTGAAACACGCGCATATATTGCAACACGGATTGATTAAAGCGGAAAATATTGAATTTTGTAAAAATAGAAAACGTCATATGAACGAATAGGTCATGCCAAATTTTATAAAAATTTCTATACTTAGTATTTTTCGTTAAAACTTTTATTATCCTTGAAACCCGATAAATGAACGAAGATATAAAGTCTTATGATTTTGTTAAATTGTAATTATTCAATAACCCGGTAAATAAACGGAAACTATACTTTTATAAATGAGACAATTAGTTTAACTAAAACCCGTCGAGGAAACGAAATACTAAATTATAAAATGTTGTTTTATAATTCTCGACTAATAAACAAAATATTAACTTTTGTAAAACTTTAAAAACGTCATTTAGTAAATTCGTAACTTTAAAACGTGCGTTTACTTTTATGCAAGAACTATTTATTAATTTAATTAATCACTTTTGAAAACGTGTCGAATTATATTGTTACAATTATTTTTCTTATGTTTTTTATATAATACTTGTAAAGTATTATATATTGCGACTTATTCTTTTGGTTGTTTGTCTTTGTTATATAATTCACCGTATGAATTATATAATTGTTTCTTTTTTATGTAATATATACGAAGTATATTACATACCTTGCGTTTACTTTTTGATTTATTTTATTTAACCAACCACCAAACTCATCCAACTTGTAATCCAAATCCTTTATCAACGCGTCGCGTTGACGTACTCATCCATCGAAAAACCCCAATTCATCATCCTAAGCTAATGGGTCATAGCCGTTAAGATAAACTGCATCTTCTGGTCGAGCCGTTCCATTTTCCATTTGTGTTGTGCTTATTATTTGCATTTCTGCTAATTGTTCTGCAACATCAAGGTGAGTTCATAGCCCCACGTTTTACTTATTTTAAATATACTTTACTACTTTTGGGGTGAGAAACAGGCTCGTTTACAAACTCGTTTATATGTTGATTACAAACTCGTTACATGATTGATATCACATTCCCTTTTACTTTATGGATCTAAGTACTTTAAGCTTTTACGATAATATTGATTACTTTTACATTGGACACAAGTGTTTTCTGTTAGGATTTCCTATTTATGTGTTTCCTAAGTTTGCTTACAAACCCACTACTGCCCAAATTATCATGAACTGTTAATCTCTTTACCGGAGGACCGGTTGAGGGAGCGCGAGTGAATAAATAGATCTATTGGGACTAATTATCCCTATTCGGGTGAGTAGCGCTCACTGTTCGAGTTTGCCAAGAACAAACGGATATATGTCATGTCGATGTGCGTTATGGTGGTCTTTGGTTTGGGACACCGGTTAAGGGCAGGAATACTATGTGACAGGATGTAATATGCCCTGTTGATTATTAGCTTCAGTGTCATGAGCTTAGCGTAACAGTAAATACTTTTTATGTGATGCTGTATCTGTTATAGTAGTCGCATGCGTTTTGAAATCTTGTGGTCCACACTACTTTGGGTGAACATTTCCAATTACTAAACACTTTTCATAATACTTTAAGTGAAGTTGTATTCACTAAATGTTTTTTATCCTCATAAATGTTTTACTTAAAACTATGAATTCACTCAACTTTATGTTGACAGTTTTTAGCATATTTTTCTCAAGTGATTAGCTTTGGACTTCTTGACGTGCTATGTGGAGTCTACGTGCAATATGATACCCTATTTCAAGACTTATCAAATTATCATACTCGTTGTCTTTTTAAAAAACATAAATTTCGCTTCCGCTATCTTTTAAAACTAAATTATACTTCCGCTACATTTTACTTATACTTCCGCAAATGTTTAATTTCTTTTAAATCTTATAAAACTTATCTATTTTTAAATAATGCAACGAGTTATGATTTTCAAAACGTCCAGTAGTGGTCGTTCTCTCGTGCCTTGTGTTCGGAGTATGATGAAGTCACGCCCTCGGACACGTATTCCGTCCAGGCCGCGTCTGGGGGTGTGACAACATGTAAGTCAGAGACAAGCAATGATGATTCGGGTATTAACAAACATGGTGAATTACGTGTAAGAATATAAGGCAAAAGTACATATTTGCAACATGTACGTTCATGGCCAAGGCATTTTCAAATGATCTTAGGATTTTATGTTCACCCTAACATAACTTAAGGAACTACCCTCTTCATTCCATGATCCTTCATGAATTAGGCATAGTTGATCAAGCTATGCATAATTTAGGAAACACAATGGAATGCTCGGGCTAATCAACTTTTATCATGTCTAGGGTTTTACAAAAACTTTAGTTTGGTTATAATTGCATTTTTATTTTATAAAAATAGGAATTCTCTATAACCTTAGGCTCTGATACCTATCTGTCACACCCTATCTAAGGCGGAAACACGAGGTGTGACGTTTCAGAGATATCGCATAAGATAGTAGATTACACCATAACTTATTATAAGAATTTAGTTTACAAAGTTTCACAAAATACAATCTTGGATAGGAGTAAACACTTGTCTTTAGAAAAGCATCTTGGCAATTTGACAACTTTGGTTTAAGTACCTTCGATTTGTAAATGTTGACCACCTGAAAATGATACTCAAAAATATCAACATAAAGTTGGTGAGCTCGTAGGTTTAAAGTATAAACCTAGTTTTTGTGCCATCGTTTAAGTAGGACAATAGTGCATTACAATAGCGAAGTGCAAGCAGTATAGTTAGCATTCCAACAATAATCATAGAAATCATATCATACTCTAACATTTCATTCAATCAATAATTCATTAGTGGTCCAAGCACTTATAGTCCTCCGAACCTATCACCTACCAGTTGGAGCTACACAGTCGGCTAGGTAGTGGTAAGAAGTACTCCCAATAGCATGCAAACATATACAGTAGTATTCACTTACGCAATTATAGGCACATAGCATTGTCCAAAAACGTAAAAGTAGTTTAGCACATGAGTAAAACAGTTGAAATAGATTTGAGTATCATTTTCCCTCAAGGAAAATAGTTTGAAAATGAGGCTACGAGAACTCTCCTCAAATAGAAATGAAAGTAGTTGTAAATAGACAATCACAGAATAACGCGCAACAGTGCTCGGCCACGACTTATTAATAGAGTCTTATTTTAGAGATATACTTAAGGAAAATGAAGTAATGCATATTCGTTTGTAAAGCATTTGAATAAATGTTGTAAAAGGTTTTTTTGTATCTTGGTTGTTTGGTGATTGATGAGTAAGTAAAAGTTAAAGAAATAAGAATTAAAGTAATAAAAATTAAAGAAATAAGAATTAGGAAATATGAATTTAAGAAATAAGAATAAAAGAAATAAGAAATATAGAAATAAAAATTAAAGAAATAAGAATTTAATAAATAAGAATTAAAGAAATAAGAATTTAAGAATTAAAAAATAAAGAGATAAGAATTTAAGAAGTAAGAAGTAAAGAAATGAGAATTAAAGAAATAAGAATTAAAGAAATAAGAAATAAAGATATAAGGATTTAAGAAATAAGAAATCAAGATATAAGAATTTAAATATGCTTCGGCTATTTACCCGATCCCCAAGTTATTTAGATAAAACGTTCCTGATATAAATATTAACAATGTTTTAGGCGCCTATATTAAATAATAGAAGTTTTTCATCAAATTTATATTTTTCGTCTTTTAGTCAGATACTAAGATAATAATATTTTATTATTTCGTCTTTTATCGGATTTTTAAGAAAGTTGGTCCTAGTAAGAGTATTTCTAAGTGTAATATTTTTATAAAATTTCGGCGTGACCCGTTCGCTTGTAAACGTTTTCCAAGGTTTTAAACCTCATTTTCAATATTTTTCCTCAAATAATCAATTTCCGACAAAGTGTCAAGACCTACATTGTGATAACCGGTAATTTGCCCAGGGTTAAGTATTATAAAATATTATAAATTTCGTATTTTAAAGTCTCTCGATCTTGTCAGTTTTCCTGATAAAACCTGAAAAGTTGACTTCTGTTGACTATTTTTACGTAAAACGGTTACGGTATAACCGGGATTTTAAGGAGTATTGAAATTCGGGAGAGAATCACTTTTGATTCGTATTTCCCTTTTGGAGTATTTGGGTTGGTATTTCAAGTAATTTCGGGAAGCTTTCCCGTGATCCGCGAAAAATCATCACGCAGCGCATACCGGCACGACAGTTTATTCGAGTGTGGAGATTATATGAATTTGGGAATGTGTTAATGGGTTTATTTATTTAATAAATTCATGATGATAAATAATGTTGGTTTAAAATATAAATCGTGGGTGTGAGATTTGAAAGTTATCAGAAAACGATTGTTTTTGTGAAATTCGGTAAAAGACTGTAACAGTCGTAAAAAGTAGAATTTCGGTCAAATATAAGTTGTCAAACCCTATTTTGTGGTTTAATGTGCTTTTGAAAATAGATGAGCAAGGTTCGATTGAGTTTTGTCAAAAATTCATGTTTTCGGTCCTGAGCCGGCCGTCAACAGCTCAAAATGGATTTTTGTAGCAATTTAATGTGATAGATATCGTGTGAATAACCTATATTTATGGAAAAGTGATTTTAGAAGCAATGAAAATACCAACTAAGTTCGTTTGACGTTTAAATAGATAAAAATTGAGCTTTTAAGTGATCCCGACACAAAAAGAAAAACCCGAGACTCCTAGGATCTATTTTCGGCCAAGGAAAGCAAAAAGGGACAATATGGCTATTTTTAAACCAAGTTCTCTCACTAGTACTCTCATAACCACAACCACCTTAAACAATTTGATTCATTCACATATTTTCAAAATAAACAAAAAAATTCTATCTCTCTTCTCTCTCTATATATTCGGACGAGCAATATCAAGGGCAAGAAACAAAGATTTTGAAGATTTATCAAAGACACGGGGTTAAGAAAAATTATTGGGTTGATAACTAGTAGTCTTGGGTTATAGAAACAAGATTTTAGGTCTTTCCTTCGCGTCACAACCGAACCAAACTCGTCAAACAAGTAAGTTTTTCAAAAACTTTGATTTAAGTTGTTCTTTTATGTTTGTTGTGATGTCTAAATACTAGTTTTACAAGTTGATCGTCAAAAAGATCGAATCTTGAAAACGAAAAATGTAAATAAAGGGGTGTTTGTTGCGTCGACATAAAAAGAAAAAGGAGGAAGGATTTAAAGTTTGAATACTTTGGTTGTAGTGGTAAAATAACATTTTAACAAAGTGCTTATTTGGGTTTGTTTTGAGATTTTTGCGTAAGAATAAGCTAGTGAGAGCTTATTTGATTTTCGGGTTTGTTTGGTTTAGGCTCGCCCCAACCAAAGGTTGTAAGTGAGTGTTTGGGCTCCGCCCAATGTCACTTGGCTTATTTGATTCGAGCTTATTTGCTTATTAGATCTTGTTTTGGCTTTCGAGCTTATTTGGTTTCGGCTTATATTTTTGGCTTATAGCTTATTCGGTTTCGGCTTATATATTTGGCTTTGGCATATTTGGTTTCAGCTTATATATTTGGCTTTTGGCTTATTCGGTTTCGGCTTATATTTTTGGCTTTTGCTTATTCTGTTTCGTCTTATATTTTTGGATTTGGTTTATTCAGTTTCGACTTACATATTTTGAGCTTATAGCTAATTCGGTTTCGGCTTATATTGGTTTGGCTTAATGGGCTCAAGGCCTATTGGGTTTTGGTTTATATTTTGGACTTATGTAAAAAAGAACGGACTAAGTTTCGCTATCTGGCTAAATGCTTAAGACCTTAATGGGCCATAAGACCCAACAACAAGTAAATGGATTAGTGGACTTATAAATGGACTAATGGATTTGATTTGGACTAAGAGCGATTTTGTTGGACTTGCCAAATGTAATTGGATTATTTTGCTACGATTGGATAAAAAGTGTTGAAAGTATTGTTTTTTGTTATTTTGTCGGAAAATGTTGAGTCCGTGAAAAGTGTTTGGGGATTAAGGTTTAAAACTTTGGAAAACGTTGTATAGACGTACGGGTCATGCCGAATTTTCGAAAGAAGTTTATACTTAGAAACTTTACTTAAAAGGGTAAGTTTTCAAGAGTTTAATAATAAAATATTATTTTATTTTAAAATAACTACAAGACGAAAGATATATTTCCTCGAAGCATTTCATAAATATTTAATATTTGTAAACGTTTGTGTCGATTTGATTTGAAGGAATAAAAGATGATTTTTATAAAAGATTAAGTGTCGAGGTAAAATAACTATTGAACATGGACATATTAAAATAACGAGACGTTGTAATTACCCCATTAACCCGATAATAAGACGAAAATAATAATAAAATATTATTATTTTTCTTTAAATTATTAAATACTTATATATATATATATATATATATATATATATATATATATATATATATATATACCGTATCGATTAGGGAAATGTTGATTTATTTATTTTCGGCTCTTGAGTTCTTGCTCATTTCTTTTTCGTCAGATTTCCGCGGAGTATTTGGTTGACTGTTTTGTTTTAGCGATTGAAGGTGTCTTGAGTGAATAACAGTTTTGGTAAAGATAACGGTTTCGTTATGAGATAACAGTTTTGGTAAAGATAACGGTTTCATTATGAGATAACGGTTTTGGTAAAAATAACGGTTTCGTTATGAGATAACGGTTTTGGTAAAAGATAACGGGTTCGTTATAAGATAATGGTTTTGAGATAAGAAGTAAAGGTTTGGTGATAAGAAAAAGGGGGTTTTGTAACGGTATTGAGAATCTTGGTGTGTGTAAAGACGAATACTTGTACAATAAGACAACTTTGTACAAATATTAATAAAGTGTCGTAAATGATTAGGTCGCGGCCGGGTACTGCTGTGCACTTGCGTTGAGATTATTTGTGCTTTGAGATTGAGATTTGTAATGTTTGCATTTTGCTATTTGAGGTGAGTTCTCGTAGCCCCATTTTTCTACTGTTTTTCCATTGGGGGAAAATGATACTCAAATGTGTTTTGAATTGTTTTGAATTGAACTATGCGAAATGTGGTTTTGTTTTTGGGACAAGATATGTGCTTATGACTGCTATGTGAATATTATATGTTGCATGATTGTTTGGATCGGAGGGGTACACCTATCCTAGTATTTGTATGATTGTTTGGATCGGATGTGTACACCTACCCAGTATTTGTGTAGTTATTGGAGCAGATGGGTACGCCTACCCTGGTATGTGTGAGGTCCTGACCTAATTTAGTGCTCCAACTGATAGACCATTTAGGTGCGTAAGTGACATATGGTGATTGACTAGCGGGGTTGCTAGGGTGTGTTACATGACTAGCGGGGATGCTATGTCACGGGTTGTTTGCATATATATTGTAACACCCCCATAAAATCACAACGCAACGGAATACCACTTTGGGGTGCTACTTCATAGCATACGAATTCAAGTTACAGAAAACAACCTCAAAGAGACATTAATAAAATGTCACATTCGATTAAAATTTCAAAGTAAAATTTGGTCTTAATAATTTATAATTTATAAAATTACAAGAGTTCAAACGTGAATCATTTTGTATATTTAGGGAAAAATAGTAATCGAATGTGAAGAAAACCTGAGTCTTTAAAGTTTGATATCCACGCGACTCGAATGCTCCCAATGCTCAGCTAGCAATATAATAACCTGAGAAAATACATGCAAAAACGTCAACAATAATGTTGGTGAATTCATAGGTTTAAGTAAAAGTAGTGTTGAAATAATTCAAGTAATATTTCTAAAAGAAAAGTAGCGTTACAACATTTCAAAGTATTATTTCCAAAATCCCAGTAGTGATTCTATAAATCAAGTAATGTGAATGTAATCAAACAGTTTAGTGGACCACAAGATGTAGGTAACGGCAGACTATGTACGTATTCCATAGTCAAAAACATGTATTATTGCACTAAGCTCATGACATCGAAGTCGTGTTTGTAATTCTTAAGGAATTGCACCCGTGTTCGTAATTATAAAGGAATTGCACCTGTATTCGTAATTATAAGGGAATTGCACCCGTGTTCGTAATTATAAAGGAATTGCACCCGTATTCGTGGCTCTTAAGCAATAGCATTCAGGCAATAATCTGGATAGCATATAATTGAAAAACACTTGTGTCCAATGTAAAACAAGTAATGTGCTCAAAACTCTCAGTTTTCATATATAAGAATTCAGTGATCTCAAATCATGTAGTAAGCAAATCAAGATTTAGTAAATTCATGATTGAACAACCATGTATTAAAAGTCATGTAACGCTTAAGTAGTAGAAATCAATAAATTTGCTTAGTAAACGAGCATGTATTCTCACCCTGAAAAACAGTTTATGAAAACCATTAAAAGAGAAAAGGTGGGGCTATGAACTTACCGAGAAGCAATGAAGTATCGAAGGAGAAATTCAACAAGGAGAGAACGGCTACAACGTCCCACGCGCGACCTATAGTAATGGTGCGCGTATAAGAATATATTTATAAGAAAAATGCATAAAATGCATAAGTAGGTAAAATATATATATCGACATGTATGTAATCTTATACCATAGAATCCATGTGTGCACCAAACTTACTTATTTATACCCACTAAAATGATCCACCTTAAGTTTAACTTCATTTTAAACCATTCCGACTATTATGTAATTTTAATGAAAATTACCCATTTTGACCAATTATAAAGATTAAGACATCTAGATGTGAACGAAAGTGAAAGACTAACTTATTAGTTGCAAATTCAGTTCTAGTTAATTTATTTTACGCCTAATCATTTGCTAAAACACTAATTGATTAATCTTAAAAATTTTGCCGTGTTAACTTTTTATTATATATATATTTTCTTAAATCTGACCCGTCCAAAACGACCCGCTAAATCACATTTTCGCGACTCGGACTCTAAATCATTTTGATGTAAAACGACGTTTCAGACAACTTTTTAGTTTTAGCCGAGACCCAAAACTTAAATGACCAAAATACCCCTGCAAATTTCTGCAGAAAATATTTATAAAAACGCAGATTTGGATTTGAGTTTTTGACCCGTCATAAGGCGTTTTAAGCTTAGATCGCCTCGCGCAATGGTAAAACGGCATTTTAAACAACTTTTTAGTTTTACCCGAGACCCAAATATCGACAGAAATGGACGAAAACGCCCCTGCATCAGATCTAATGCAGTTTGAATAAAGTGAAAAACGCAGACTTTGGTCTAGCTTTTAGACCCGTCATTACTCGATTTTAGACTCGATCGACCTCGCGAGGCAGTAAAATGGCCTTCCGAACAACTTTCGTGTTTTGGCCGAAGGCCGAAACGGACCCGAAAGTGCCGAAATTACCCCGTTAAAAATCTGCCAGCAACTAATTTTTCCCAAAAAATGAATTTTTAGTAAAAAATTTCTAAATTTCAATTGGCCATAAAAACTTCGTTTTTAGGAGATACGGGGCGATCCGTATATCGAATCGAACCTACGGACATGCTCTTTCATATTTTCAAACCTAAAATCAGTTTACACATTTTTACGGTACCCGAAACCCGCTGCGTAAATTCTGCAATAACCGACCCGTTCCAAAATTCTACCAAACGTCATTTTCACCATATCACAACTTCACAAATACACCTAACTAACCTATCTCCTTCCTCTAACACCTCTAACCAATTAAAATCACCTCAATATCAATTTATTACTTAAACACGTGGGTTCCAAAATTTATAAAAATATAAATACATGCATATACTTAAGAAAATAACATCAAGAATGGTTCTAGGATGCTTACAATGGTGTGTAGGAGTAAAGAAAATAATCAAACAAGAACCCCTCTTGTTTCCTTGTATGAGCCGAAACCACAAGTACCCACACAAAACAAACCCTGACTTTTTAATTGTCAAAATCTTTTAATAACCCTAGTATTCAAACCCTTGATGCTTAGATTATACCCAAAATTGTTAAGAATTATTGTAAACAGACTTAAGTCTGGTAGTTATAGAGTTAAGTCTGGTAGACATAGTTAAGTCTGCCAGTACTAAGTTAAGTCTGGCAGTACTATAGTTAGTATTGGCCTTGTCTAGTTAAGTCTGTTTATGTAACAGAATAGTTATAATAGTTATCTTAGAGATATCTTAGGAAATGATATGCATTATCCTTTTACGCGTTTGTAAAACCCATTAGGGTTTCCTTGGTGTATAAAAGGAACCCTACGGCATAGTATTTCAGAGGAAGAACCCTAATAGAAATCAATAGAAAATAACAAAGTTTTACATTGTGTTCTTCTTAGTACTTGTGTTAAGATTCCGTATTAGCACATAGTATTCATAGTTATTGTCTCTCATATAGTTGATTTGGATTTATTCAAGTTAGCTATTGTCTTACAAAAGGCTAAACAGATCCAAGACTTTGGACCTACACTTTGCCTATGATGTTGCCTCGTAAATTGCTTCCGAAAATTACGTTCCCTCCGTTATACGCTTTGTATGTAGAAAACAATTTT
>BQNB010156625.1:0-15248 GCA_026074375.1 Tanacetum coccineum | reverse complement strand
TTCTCTTGTAAGTATGTTACTCCTTATGGGCAAGTAGGCATCATCAAGTCCCATTAGGAATTGCATAAGTTTAATTAAATGGTTATGTTTTTCAAAGTGCTTAGCAGCATCACAAGTACAAGCAGGCAAGCTAATTATGGCATAAAACTGTTTCCATAGAGAATTCAAGTTATGATAGTACTCAGACAATGCAGACCCATTTTGACTCAAAGAGTTGATGCTTTTATGTAAATTAAAAATGACTGAACCATCAACTTTATCATAACTTTTAAGTCATTCCACATATCAAGGGCAGTCTTAGAATAGATTTGGCAAGCATATAGTTCAGGACTTAAAGATCCAAGAATCCAAGTAACTACAACAGAGTTGCACATATCCCACTGATTAGCCATGACATGATTATTAGAATCTCTTTTACAAGTGCCCTCTATAAAGCCTAGCTTATTCTTATTTCTTAAAGCAAACTTCATAGCATAATTCCACATGTTATAGTTTTCAGTTCCAGTTAACTTAAAGCTTATGATGGGATTACCACTTGTATCATTAGGGTGCAAAAATAAAGGATCACCAAAAACAAGATTAAGATCAGAAGGCCCACTTCCATTTGACTTATTAGAATAAGTGGAATTAACAAGATTAATAGAGTTATCCAAAACATTATCATCACCAGGCATTATAGCAAATAATAAGAAGAATATAAAGGATTAAATGGCAGCAAACAGCTAATGAATCAACAAAGGCAGGCACACATCAGAATCATAAAAATTAAACAGTTATAATGATAAAGAGCTTTAAATAAAAAGAGCAGCTTACAGATTTTTTTTATTTGCACCCACATGCACTAATAGGGTACTGAGATATAAAGGAGAAAGATACGGCTTACAGTGCTTTAGGAGATGAGTAGCAGCGGAGAAAAAAAAATAATCACAAAACTCTTGATTCACTTAGTCAAGAGTTTGTGATAGAGATGTGCCCCAAATCAATCAACGAACACCCAAAAAATAAAAAACCCCAAAATTCTAGGGTTTCAAGAACGACCCTAGAGAATAGGTATTGTCACCCAAACACAATCCGATCACCAGAAAAGTAATAAATCGGCCAACAGAAACCAAAAGCCAGTAACCAGAAAAGAGGGTATGATAAAAAAAATAGCAGCCACGAGTAGACCAGCCATGTAAGATCAATTGACTAATCAACCTTGAGCTCTTTATACCATGTGAACAGGTATACAATAACAGAAGTAACACGCAAACAACCACAGGTTTTATTGATAATTAGTCGGCGCGATTACAACTTTGAATATATGAAAGGTAAACAAGGTTTTGAGTGTTGATCAATGAGACAACACTCAATACAATACACGAATGATTGAGAGAATACTCAGACACGATCAAGAAAGGAGAACACGAACAATCCCGTAAAGATCGCTACACCTCTCCCCGGCAGCGGCGCCATTTTGATAGTCCATTATTATACGTATCAAACAAATAACCCTCAATAATATATATATATATAAAATACATATGCATTAGCAAAGTATCATACAAATTATTTTTAGGAAAGAATAATAAGCAATCAACACGGGTATCGTTCTCCTCGGTGAGAGGTGAATGGAAATCTACGTTCATGTTATAAATCGAGTTTGATTGTCATTTAAGTTTTGATTTTGGATTCTAAATCTAATAACGCAAAGGGAAGCAAATAAAAAGACACGCTAAACTAGAATTAAAGGCACAATTAAATTCTAACGACAATTAAGCACTTAACGATTAATTAACGACTAACGAACTAACGGATAAACTAAAAATTATCAAATTAAACTCTAAAAACTCAAAATGCAAATTTATTAGACTAAAATGATAAAATTAATTTTTAGAAACAAAAAATATTTTTTTTTGTATTTTTATTATTTTTAAAACTAATTTTAAAGCTTTTTAAACTAAAAATTCAATTAAAAATATTAACTGAAAACTGAAAATTCTGAAAAAATTATGGAAAATACTAGACAGTATTATAAGGGTTTGCAAAGAAAAACGAGTGAAAAAGCTTCTGTCAATAAGCTGCTAAAATTCGAATAAGCAAATTAAGCTAAACCTAAAACTAGTATAATAATTAAATGGTGCAAACGGTTTATGAAAAAGACCCAAGGGCGCATTGGTAAGGAGTGCGTGTTGTGTGAGGGGGGTCACAGGTTCGAGTCCTGTGACTTCCTTTTTGTAAAAATAATTTTTTTTACTTTTCTTTTAAAAATAGCTGAAGATAGGACACAAAAAAAAAACACTTTTAATAAAGGGACTATTTGTACCAAACACATATTAATAAGCTAGTGATGGAATTTACAGTGCATCTAACAATTAATATGTTAAAGGCTTAGTTTGTTATTTGAAAGATTTTGTGCTGCCAACCCTAAGATTGATGACCATAAACTAAGTCAAAAATTACTACGCACTTATAAACCAATGTAAAGTACCAGTAAGTTACTAGATAGTCATCCCGGCACCGAGCCTCCCCATGTATATAGTATACATCCACCTGTACGGTAAAAATACTCATTTATTGACATCTAGCAAAATTGCAATGTCATGACAAAATAAAAGAATAGATATCCATAACACAAACGCTGTTTTGAAAGACCAATAGGGTTTTCCTTAGTGTATAAAAGAACCCTACGCCGTAGTTAAGAAATATAAATTAGTTATAGAAAAGTCTAGATTAATAATTAAAATTTTTCTATTAGCAAAACATATATTGTTTTTGAGAATCGTTCAATAATTGTGAGTTGAAGAGAAAGATCTTTGTTACTAGATACATTGACTTTATGTTTTTTTTCCCTTCATGGTGTATATAAGATTAAGTTCCGACATAATCTTTATATATTACTCAAAGTTTCTGTCATAGTTGTTTTAATCTATCTAAAATAACTAAAAGCTTTAACAAGCTAATCCGAAGAACTGTAAAAAGGGATTAACAATTTTATCAGAGCTTGTATTTTAAAAACTTTGATCTAAGAAAAAACAAACAAAAGAAAACTCTTTTTACAAAAGAAATGGATCAAGAACTACACAAACCAATGTAGTTGTCAAAACTAAAACTTGCCAGATTATTTTTTTTTTTTTTTTTTTTTTTTTTTTTTCTTCGTCTCAAACAAGGGTGAATATGAGATGTGGATACACAGAATGAGAGCAATACTTTCAAATTTTAAGACTATGCACTTGGGATATCATAAGAAAATGGCCATTCTTCATCAGTGAAGTACGAACACAATAACCAATGCAAGATGGTAACCAGACACCCCCCCCCACTTTCACAATACCAGGGGGGGGGGGTCCTGTTACAACGTGGAAGAGAAGGCCCAAGAAGAATAAAAAAAAAAAAAAAAAAAAAAGAATGATTTAAAAGCGAAAGTGGTGTTGCATATGGCACTTCCAAATGAACATCAATTGACTTTTAATCAATACAAGATGCCAACTTGTTTTGCTGGCCATACAAACAGATTTGGTGCAATGATTCCACAAAGAATACCAAAAGACACTTCTAAAGCAATGGTAAGAAAAAAAAAAAAAAAATTCAACGCTCCAAGCACAGAGTCACTTGACTCTATCTTTAACAGGCTTTAGAAAATTGTTAGCCAGTTGGCCATCTTGGGTGAAAACATCTCTCAAGAAGATCTCAATTTAAAGTTCTTGAGAAGTCTGCCTTCTGAATGGAACACTCATGTTGTGGTCTGGAGGAACAAACCAGATCTTGACTTAATGAGCTTTGATGATCTCTACAACAATTTTAAGATTGTTGAACAAGAATTCAAAAGAACACTTTACATCAAGGGCTCAAATTAGGATCTCAGAATGTGGCCCTTTGTTTCAACTCCTAGCAGTACCAATGAAGTTAATACTGCTAATGTTCAAGTTAGTACTGCTAACTCTACAGTTAGTACTAATAGTACTCTTGATAGTATTGCTAACTTGAGTGATGCCATAGTCTATGCTTTTCTGGCCAATCAACTAAATGGGTCTTAGCTCGTTCATGAAGACCTAGAACAAATCCATGTAGATGATCTTGAAGAAATGGATTTGAAGTGGCAATTGGCATTACTAAGTATACGAGCAATGATGTATTACCAGAGAACTAGGAAGAAGATCACTATCAATGGAAGTGATACTGCAGGATATGACAAGTCCAAGGTACAATGTTTCAACTATCATAAAATGGGACATTTTGCAAGGGAATGCAAAAATCCTAGGAATCAAGAAAGCAGGCCTAGGAATCAAGACAGCTCAAGAAGAACTGTAAATGTGGAAGACCCTTCTTCAAAGCTATGGTACGCATATTGATGGAGCTGGTTTTTGATTAGAGCTTTATAGTAAAGAGGAAGTGGACTTCAACTAGGCACTGGTGCTTTCTCATACACTGAGTAAAACAATGACAAAAAAAAAACTTTTTCTGCCCTCTAACACCTGTCTTAAAAGCTTTGAAGCCCTCAAAACTCAACTTGATAACTTAAGAGTAGAATTTAATAAGTCTGAGTTTAATCTAGCTACATACAAAAGAGGGTTAGCATCTGTGGAAGAACAACTTGTCTTCTACAAAAAGAATGAGGTTATGTTTTGTGACCAAATTGCTGTTTTAAAAATAGATGCCTTATTTAAAGACTCAGAAATCAATGCTCTTAATATTCAGATAGAAAAACTTAAGAAAGAAAAATAAAACAATCAGATTAAAATTGATAATTTTGAAAATGCCTCTAAGATCCTAGATAAATTGATAGGGAGTCAAATTTCTGATAACAAATTTTAAAGTAGAAAAGGTGTGGGGTATAATGTTGTTCCACCTTCACCTACAGGCTTATTTTCACCCCCAACTATTGATTTATCCAACTCTGGTCTTAAGGAGTTTCAACAGCCTGAATTTAAAGGCAATGGATTTAAGAAAAATAAGGGTGTCTGTGAAAATTCCTCAAGTAAGATTAAGGGAACTGGTGATGCCCCAATAATTGAAGATTGGGTTTCTGATTGTGATGAGGATGAGTCTGAAGGAATAGTATTAAAATTTGATAATGTTTAACATAAATCTGAGCAAGCTAATCAACCTAAGAAAGGTAGTCAAAATCTTAGGAATAATATAACAAACTGGAATGAAATAAAAACTCAGAAATTAGGAGTTGAGTTTTAGTTTACAAAGAAAGCATGTTTTGTGTGTGGGAGTTTTAACCATCTAATTAAAGACTGTGATTTTCATGATAAAAAGATGGTACAAAAACCTGTGTTGAACAATGTGAACAAGAGAACTGGTCAAAGGGAAGTTAGACCAGTTTAGAATAATGCTATGAGGGTTAATCATCAAAATTTCTCTAATTTTAGAAGGAAATTTGTTCCAACACACTTTAACCAAGTCTGGCATAGTACCAGTTAATGCTGCCAGGCCCATTAATACTGTTGCACCTAAATCCTTTGTGAATATTGCAAAAACCAGACCAAATGTCTTTCAGAAGTCACATTCACTATCTAGGAGATCTTTTTACCAACAAACAACATTTAAAAACAGAAATTTAAATGACAAAGTTAATACTGCTAAAGTAAACTCTGTTAATACTACTAAGGTAAATTTTGTTAATACTACTAAGGGAAACAGAGTGAAAAGTGCTATTGGGGAACAAGGGATTAATGTTGTTAAGTCCTCAACATGCTGGGTTTGGAGACCTAAAATTAAAGTACTAGATCATATCTCCAAAAACAGTGGATCATACAGTTGTAAGCAATTTGACTATGTTGATCCAACAGGCAGACCTCAAGTGAGTAAGACGTGGATCCCTAAGAGAAACTAATTCTCTTATGAGCAGTATGCAAGATGTTTTGGATTGTGTTTCTTTGTGCTTAACATTTTGCAGGTTTAGAGCTTAAAGGTTATTTGATTAATAATGGATATGCTGATTTGATGAAAATGCTGTATGGTTGAAGTTTAGGGGAGGATTTTGATGATAGCATGAATGTCCTCTCAGTGTTGGTTGTACACCACACAACAAATGGTCATCAACTCACCATGTCTAATAAACAAGAAAGAATTGGTCATTCCAAGGCAAACGGTAACTGGTAAAGAATAATCAAATCCGTTGATGGCTGATAGTCTGCCAAAAACTATGCTTTTAATTAAAATGGTGGGATGACTTGAGGTTAAATTTGGGAAGAAATGGGTCAAATGTAGTATTTTGTTTTGGTTAACAGTTTTTGACTTTTATTCATGGGTTATGCATAAATATGGATCCTCATGAATTCTCACATGTCTATCACGTTGTTTTCTAGTGTTTTGTGATGAAAGAGGCATGTTGATGATTAATGAGAAAATTAATCGACTGCTAGGAAATTTCTATATACGATGGCAAAAATATTAGTACTAAGCAAGACAAAAGTTAATACTAGCTAGGCTAGTATTAATACTGCTTTGGTAGGCCGGTACAACTATTTGGTCAATAATAGATTTTCAGCTCTTTAAATATTACCGTTGAGGTTTTTACGCAACTGACTGAGTATATAAGGTTCTTAATTTTGATAATTGTAATCTTTACCTTATTTTCATGATTTCTTTTAAAGCTAAAGATACAATTTATTCGCTTATCCGCTTTCAAAACCTTATATACTCTCTATAAAATCTCAATTGCTCTTATCGAACACTAATTTATTCTAAATCGGTCTTAACCTAGCATTCACAATCATATTTTTGCTCATAACTTAATATACACATGGCTAATCTATACTTCTGCGACAATCATAACAATGTGGCTTTTCATCAAAAGCCATGGGGAAATTGTGTGAGAGAATTCTATCAGATATTTAGACTTTCGTGCATGATAGCCATATCAGGTATGCTTTAACTGCAAATCCTACTATCTATGTTTCTCTTATTGAACAGTTTTGGCAGACTGTTACTGTCGATACAGTCAATGATGGAGAACAACAGCTAACTGTCATAGTTGATGGGCAAACAATTGCTATTACTGAAGCATCTGTTAGGAGACATCTCCAATTAGCAGATGCAGATGGTATTAGTTCTTTGCCTAATACTGAAATCTTTGATCAGCTCACTCTAATGGGGTATGTTTCAAATGATGACAAACTTACTTTTCAAAAAGGTAAATTTTCACCCCAATGGAGTTTTTTTGATCATAACCAATTATTACATTATTTAAGTCCTAAGAAAACTTCATGGGAACAATTTTCTAGTAATATTGCAACTGCAATCATTTGTTTAGCTACAAACAGGACTTTTAAGTTTTCAAAACTAATTTTTGATGGTATGGTGAAAAATGTGGATAGTAAAACAAATTTTTTGATGTATCCACGATTTATACAAATCATTTTGAATAAAAAGAAAAGGCTTCTTAATCAACATAACAGAACATATGTTGCTCCTTCTTTAACACAAAAACTTTTTAGCAACATGAAAAGAGGTTTTTCAGGGGTACACATACCTCTATTTGATACTATGCTGATTCATGACCAACCTGGTCAGGGTGAAGGACCAACACTCACTGTTGAGTCCCAACACACACCCATTGCTTCTCCATCTACCTCACAACCCACAACATCTCAACCAATGTCATCACAAGAACAACCTTCTCAAGTACCTATAACTGAACCTATCACTGATTCCTTCACCACATCACATCCAACTCAGACACCATCTCCTATGCCTCATGATTCACCTCTCTCAGGAGGTCACACACCTGGAAGTGATGAGGGCAGCAAGAAACTTAATGAATTGATGAAATTATGTACAAAATTATCTATCAAAGTCACTAGCTTAGAGGATGATCTCAAACAGACTAAGAAGATTTATGGTAAGGCTCTTACAAAGTTGGTGAAGAAGGTTAAACAATTGGAAGCCAAGATAAAATCTACTACAGAAAGGAGAAAGACAAAGATGGTAATCTCTGATGATGAGGATGATTTGGTTTCAGAGAATACTTCCAAACAGGGGAGTATGACAAAGACATAATATGAAGAAGTTGAGATTGACACATTGCAGCAGCTTACTCCTACAAAAGTTACACAAGTTGAAGAACAATGCCAAGAGAGTTTTGAAGCTCATTTAAGTGTTCTCAGTGCAGCTAAGATCCTTGCAGATGCATCCAGAGAAAGAGTAAAAGACCAACCTAGAATAAGAAAGTACTGACAAGTTAGAGAATAGTCACTGCATGTAGGGTCTTTTTAGAAATAACAATGGAAGTTTCAAGGTAAAGACAATATAAGTACGAATGAAATTTGCTCAAAGCAAAATGATAAGAAATCTGCAAGAGCTTGCATACGAGAAGAACAAAAAAGGATTGATTTTGAAAAAGCCCTAGAGTTACAAAAATAGTTGGATGAAAGGGAAGAAACTGATAATATTGACTGGAATACTGTTGCTAAACAGTTCAAGAAAGACAGTCAGATACTATAAAAAGATATCAAACTCTCAAGAAGAAACCAGTATCAGTAGCTCAAGCAAGGAAGAATATGATGATTTATTTGAAGAATATGGCTGGATACAAGATGGGTTACTTCAAAGGAATGAGCTATGATGAGATCAGACCCATATTTGAAGAAGAGTATAATAAGATACAAACTTTATTTAAGAAGGATACAGAAGTTGAAAAGACAAAGACAAAGAGAATTGCAGAAGAGACACTACTTCAAGAAAGTTTCAAGAAGTTAAGGACAGCTGAAGCTTCAAGGTCAGAACCTATTCAAGAACAACCAACTGAAGAACTAAAAGAATTATCTGAAGAAGAACTTAAGAAGATGTTGGAAATAGTTCTAGTAGAAGAATTTAAGGTAGAAGCTTTACAAGTAAAATATCCTATCATAGACTGGGAAATCCATACTGAAGGATTAAGAAAATATTGGAAGATTATCAGGGTTAGAAACATCACAGAGGCATATCAAGTCTTTGAAGATATGCTCAAAGGATTTGACAGAGAAGACCTTGTTACATTATGAGGTTTAGTTAAAGAAAGATTTAGATCAGCATAACCTACTGAAGATAAGGAAAGAGCTTTATGGGTTGAACTAAAGAGGTTATTTGAACCAGATAAAGATGATGTGATGTGGAAGCTACAAAGATATATGTATGATCCTTTGACATGGAGACTATATGATACATGTGGAGTACATCATGTATCTTCAACAAGAGGACATGATATCTATATGTTGATAGAAAAGGATTATCCATTGTCAACTGTAGTTATGAATTTGATGCTAAGTAGAAGGCTGCAAGTAGAAGAAGATTGTGAGATGGCGAGAGATCTAGTTATGAAGATCTTCATAGAAGCCAACAAACTAAGAATCTGAAGTGTTTGGAAGAATCCTCTTAGAGCCAAAAAGTCTTAATTCAAGAAACTTGATGATTTGGAGTTAAATCATAAGTTTAAGGGAGGATTGTTGGGAATTAAAAGGCTTCTACAAGTTTATACTGTTGAAAGGACTTAGTACTGTTATTTGAAGATTTGTGCTGCTACCGAAGATTGAAGAAAATAAACTAAGTCATTAGTACTGCTAGTTGTAATAGTTAGTACTGTAAGTTATAGTTAGTACTGCTAGTACAAAATGTTAGTTTATTACTACTGTTAGTATAAGAAGTTAGTATTGCTTATGTGATATGCATGAGATATATTAGGAATAGATATGCATGATCACTTAACGCGTTTTGTAAGCCCATTAGGGTTTTCCTTAGTGTATAAAAAGAACCCTATGGCATAGTTAGTAAATATATACAAATATAGAAAAGTCATAGCTATTAGGCAAAACATATAGTTGAGAGAAAGATCTTGTGTTACTGTTACATTGCTTTATTGTTCTTCTAGTGTATAAAGATTAGATTCCGCATAATCTTTATATATAACTCAAAGTTCCTATCATAATTGTTTTAGATCTATCTAAGATAACTAAAGCTTTAACAAGCTAATCAAAGATCTGTTAAAAGGGATTAACAGCTAGAAAAATGGAAATTAAAGTGACAGTTTTGCTTTTTTTTACTTGTAGTTAAAACTGTTTGGAAATAATAAGCTAAAAATGACCAATAAGCTAAAAACAAACCTATAAGCTAGAAACAGACCTCATACTAAACTTAATAAGCAACAAAAGCTAGAAATAAGCAAATTCAACAAGCTGAAAAAGAACCAACAAACATTAAGACAGCAGAATCTAGAACCACTTTTAAGGGATTTTTGACCAATTTTAAGCTCAAATTAAGGACTAATAAGCAATGATAACAAGCTAAAAACTTAAAACATATTAAGTACTATAGAGGCTGATAAACAAAATAAGCAAAAAAATTATTGGCAAACTATTTAAGGAAATGAGCTAGAAAAAGTAAAATGAAAGTGACAGTTTACTCTACTATATTTTTGGCTTTTTGAAAATAATGACTACTTTAAGCTAAATATAAACAAAGAAAAAGCTAATTTAATTGACTTACATAAGCTAAAAAACAATTAGCTTGGATATAATAAGCTAATTGCAACAAAAATAAACCTAAAATAAGCTAGGATTTGGCCTCAAATGATCTGCACATTTGGACATATAAGCTACTTGACTGTTACTTGGTCCAAAATTGTCAAATGGCTATTCCAAAGATAACCGACTCAACACAAATGCAAAGTGATGCACTAGAAATCAGTTTTAATTACAAAAAAACACACCTCAAATACATTTTTAAGAAAATTTAACAATTAAACTGTTTGAACACCCTTTGAACTAGCAGATTTAACTTTTGATCATAAAAACTTCAAAACTTAACAAAACTAACTCTAAGCTTATTAAAACTAACTTTAAGACTAATTTAGAGCTTATGAAAATTGACTTGAATACCAAAAATAGCTTTGAACCTCATTTGACCCATTTTAAAACCTTAACCCAAACACTCCTTTAAGATTTGATACTTCAACTTTAAGCTAAAACAGATTAAAGTGAGCTTTGATTAATTCAAACAGATTAAGAACTAGGGTAAATAAGCACAAATAAACAAAAACTTTAGAAAATTAAACCCTAGATTATAAGCTGATAAGCAATTATGACTTAAACTGGACAGTTTTAATGAAGACTTACATTAAGCTATAATTAAACTATAAACCAGATGCAATAAGTTAATATTAGACCAATTAAGCACAAATAAGCTAAGCATAAACAGAAATAAGCAGATTAATAAGCTGATTAAGCAAATAAGCTAAAAAGAGAGTTAGATCATGTACCTTGATCCCAGCTAAACAAGGATCTAAATAGCTTTTACAAGCTTAGATCTACAAGCTCCAGCTTGTTAAAAACAAGCTGGTAAAACCCATACGCCCGTCCATGTCTGGCTTATCATCCAAATTAGCTTAAACTGACTTTTTAGGTGAATAGAATGATTGGCTTATTCAGTTTAGCTTTAAACAAGCTAAACTGAATAATAACTAGCTTATTAGATAACTAAGAGCTTAATGAGCTTATTGGGTTATATCCAAACACATGTTAAACAAAATTGCTTAAAGTGAAAACAAAATTTAACACAAAATTTAAATGCAAACTGAGATTTTATTAATGTTGAACGATTACAAGCTTTGAAAAGGTAAATTACAATATTAAAAAGACAGTAAGCTGAAAATTACACTAATAAGCTATTAAAAAGCTACACTAAAAATTACTAAGCTAGATGTCCCTCTCTGTGTGAAATTGAGCCCTATTTATAGCAATAAGCAGAAGGTTCTAGGCCGGTGGAGGAGCGTCCCAATCTCTAGTCTTGTCCCTTAATCTCTAACAACCATTCAATCCACCGTTAGATTACTTCCACGCCTCTTTATCCAATGATATTGCTTAGGATCGCCAACGTGGCAATGTGGTGTCAGACGTGTTAGCTTTAGGCCTTCTAGAAGCTCATAAACGTGTGTTGTGGAGAGTGAGTGTTTACCCTGGTGTAATTGATGCAGGGTGAAATGGGAGGAAGGGGATGCACAATAATTCTTGGCGGGTTTTATTGTATTGACCAGGGTTATTGACTTGGACTTTGACCCAGTTGTGGTGCTTGAGCTTTTAATATCACTTTGGGCTTGAACAGGCTTAAAATGGATTTAGGAATTAATAGATTTGGATTTTATAAAGGCTTATTAATTTAGGCTTATATTTTTATTGTTAATGGGTTGACCCGGCCCATGAAACGGGTACGGGTTGGCCCATTAAAAATGAATACGCATTCGGCTTTGATTTTCTCACGCTATTTCAATCTCGTGCTCGGTTTTGTCCAATTTGGCTTCGTTTTTGTCCATTTTTTATGTATCCGTTACCTGCACAATTCAATTCACAATACAAACAAATACAATGTATTTTCTATGTATTTTTTGTCATTTAAGCTTATTTTAATAAGAAAAAATGATATGTAATTAAACACATATCAGAGTAGAGAGATGTTTAGAGTGCGTGTTCTAGAAGGAGGCACGACTGCCACAGATATAGGCTTTTTCTTTACATAAGTGGTCCCTCACCTTTTGAAGTGTCTTTAACCCTAGCATAAACATGAAGATACATAGCAGCCCCTCAACATTAGCATTGTTCCAAAGAAAGGCCTGCAAAAACTAGTCACATGATAAGCAATATAGCATAAATAATCTGATTATTATTCAACATAAAGTGATTAGTTAATGTACATCACACATGTCGTAGAAATTTATAAAATCATACACACAAAATCTTTATTGAATCTATATTCAACACAACAAAGTAATCCGATTTCAAAAGCAAATGAACCTAAAGAGAGTTCGGGTTATGAGACTCTAATGCAGAAAATCTGCATTCTATACTGCAACAAGATCTAACAGTTGACACCGCCGGCCCTTTAACTTTCATCTTTCAATCTTGACATTCTTTAGCTATTCTTACCACTTTTGTCATAAACAACCCAAAACTACAAAACAATAAAATAAAAGAATAAGTCCCTATGAAACTAGTACATTTTATAGAATCAAATTATGATTTTTATCACATGTGAATAAAAAGACGGCTGATGTAGAAGAACATGTAATACTTGCACAAAGAAAATATGAATTCTAAAGCCGCCCATTGAAATTTTGTAGGCATAGAATGTGTTTAAATCTTTTAAAAGCGAAATGATATATTACGTAGTAATTGGTGTGGCAAAAGTTTCCCTATCAGGATTGACAAAATAGAACATGCAAATATTACCAGATAAAACCGGCCAGCACATGCTAAGATCGTGTAAGTTTGTAATGATACCGGGGTCTAATTGATAATGTTCATAGACAATCATTTTTATGGTAACTAATGTAAGAATACAGACATAGATAGTGTCTCCCAGACAATGAACCTATGGGCCTGCTAAGGTTCATGCATATATATCAAAAATAATTTGACTGATTAATTGTGCTACCTGTGGTTGCGTTGTATAACTTTCGAAAAACGTTAGATCAAACAAAATATGATATGGTTATAACACAATTTATTATGGTACTTTTTCCTTGCATCGTGTTAATGGGATAAATAAGAGGTCAAGTTATGCAGTTTAATTTGTTCTTGCATAAACTACACGTCGCAAAGTTTTGAAATTGAGGTTTTATGCAGTCAAAAGTTCAATATTTAGTCCAAGTGATCATGTACGTCATGGCAGGGTCCCTGTAAAATTCGTCATGTCTAGTGGCTAAGTCGTTCAAGTCCAGAGCTGCGAAAGAAATAGAGTAAATCGTGGTTTAACGGTCGAGCAATTTCACTTTCCAACAAACCATCTGGGCTAGCTCAGATGGCCACCAAAGGTAACCTTGGGGAGGTTGTTACCATATGCGAGAGGTCTTGGGTTCAAGCCTCGCCGTGAGGGTTTTCCTCCAGGAGCAAAAAAGGAGTGGGGTTTATCTCCTAAGGCGAAGGTTGGAGTCTTGCATACTGCCCAATTGGATGTCACTGTGAGCTCAAATCACTAACAACTAACTTGCCGTTCTAAAAAAAAAAAATTCACTTTCCAACAATTTTATAACTAAAAAGGCATACTAACGTATACCCCGTTGATCAGTTCGTTACACATAATCCCTTTTTCAAGCATTTTTTAATCACTTATAAAAGACTATAAACCCATGATAACAATTACTTTGTGATTCACCTTTTGGATGTGCTTTGCCGTGTGGATTGTGGAACTCTACAGTCTCTAGATCTAATGTAACGACTTAACTTTTTCCAAATAAAAAACATAGTTGTTTTCCATATTCCATCTTAAACTGTAGCTAGGGGCAAAGAAAATATCAAACAAATTGTACCATCACTGCAACATTTGCAATTTTCCCCAGCGACAAAACCGGGGTATCCCGGGCGACTTGTCGAGGGGAAACGTTTTACGTTCCCGGTCGACTTACCCGTGCAACAACGTCGGGCCCACATAGTTTCAGTGAAGGAATTAAGTGCCACGGTGGAGGGTTTTCCCGGGCGACATGTCGCCCGGGATACTTATATCATAAAATGGCTAATTAATATTGATGTTAGATTAATTAATTAATTGGCTAGAATCCCAGGCGACATGTCGCTCGGGAAAATGATTTTAAATAATTTTAATTTTTAAATATAAAATGCATTTTGTCGCCTAGTGGCAACTTTCCCGGGCGACATGTCGCCCGGGATAAGTCTGCAATATTTTTTGGAACAGTTTTCTCGGGCGACATGTCGCCCGAGATAGTGCTGCAATAAAATTTTGGTTTTACCTTTCCCGGGCGACATGTCGCCAGGGATAAGTCTGCAATTTTTTTTTGGAACTGCCTGCACAGCAGGCAATTTCCAGATTTTTTCTGAAATTTTCCCGGAAAAAATCTACCAGTACTCAAACCTGTGTAAAGCAATATATAATCTACCCAAATACATTACAACTTGTATCCAAAACACAATACGATCAACACATTTGATATAATAAAGCTAAATACGTCCAAAATCCGAATAAACACAATATAGCCTACCAAACGGGTGACGAAGTCACAAAACTTGCATTATCCGCAAGATACAAGTCAATATTCATCAACATAACAAGTTCTAAACGTACGTGGAAACAAATATTCACATAAGGGTCGCCAATATACACTTAAGACACAAAATAGCATATATATACTTACCCAACATCTCCTAACTATCGTCCTCATCCTCTTCATTCTTGCCGTCGTCCTCATCATCTCCCTGCTCATCATCCCCACTGGTATGTGCTTAAATACACATACCTTTTACCTTTAAAAACGAGCTAAAATAATCAAAAACGGACTT
>BQNB010156624.1:2515-15248 GCA_026074375.1 Tanacetum coccineum | reverse complement strand
ATCCTCCATATCACCTATAGGCTCATCAAATGCATCTAACCATGACATGCACTTAGGTATCATAACTCTAACCACCTCATTCTTAACTAATTTGTGGAAACTAGAAGGGGGGTTATTGAATAGTTTTTACCATTTTAAAATTAAAACCTAGATTTTCGACTTATGTGAATTCAAGAGATATACACAAGTGTATATGATAGTGATGCAATAAGTAAATAAAATATCTGCGAAATATGAACAAGTAAAGATAAGAAAGATCAAACTGATGACACAATGATTTATAGTGGTTCGGCTACGAAGCTCCTCTTCGCCCTACTCCACTCCCCAAGTACCCAACTTGAGAGTTATCTTTACTATGTCAACAAGCTCCCTTTAGGCAGAGAAAACCGTACACGTCGCTTACACTTTTTCTGGTACTAAGCTAAATACCGAGTTCTACTTCGAGATAGAACCAATCTAACACACTATGTATTTTGAGGCCTAAATACTAACCTATCATACACATATGATACACACAACACACAACACAAGATATACAAGATGAATGATTATCACAAACGTGATGACACAACTAAACTAATAACACTTGAAGCTTGATGTCTTCTTGAGTGTTCTTCACTAAAGAGTGGAATGAGTTAATCACTTATAATGGATTATGTAACAAGTATAATGATCAAAGACTATGAAAAAGATAAAATATGTATAAGAAAAATATTTGTCAAGAGTTGTTTGAAATAAAGGAGTGAGGTTGGTATTTATAGGCAACCATTTGAATTTCAAATTCTGTCCCAGGGGAACAAGATGTGCGACCCACGGATCCACCATCTCCTGGATCCGTGCAGTGCATTTGGTGGATTCTTTGGAGGAGCTGGGACAAAAATTGTCATTTTGTGATTAACCCAAAATCTATACAAAATATTGTTTTGTACTTATTAAAACTAGTGTTGATCCTAGTTAACTTCTAATGATTGAATTACTTAAGCTTGTTTAAGGTTTAGTTATGCTAGATAAATCTAACATAACTATAGTAGAAACTTTGTTTGATAATACTAAAGATTATGCGGATTCTAATCTTTAATATAAGAAGAATTCTTTAATGAAACAATAACAATATAATTCAACAATAAAAGCTCCAATATTATTAATACAAATATCCGATACTTCCTAGATTAGGGTTACATATACCTTGAAGCTATGACAATTATATGAATGTACTCGTTTTTATATACATAACTTTATACCCTAGAACCTCTTTTTATACACCAAGGAGTCCTAGTTAATTTACAATATATTCTCAAAACTTAGAATATTTTCTATGATCTATTCTATAGATAACTCATACTTATCACATAAGTAATCTTGATCTCCAATCAATCTTTATCCTTTCTCTGATAAATCTTTTATCTCATCTCTGTCAGCATAAACTCTTCCAGCAGTCTTAATCTTTTTAGTAGTTGTAACTTTGTACCAGCAGCATTAACTCTGAACAAGCAGTAGTAACTTATACACCAGCAGCATTAACTGTGTACAAGCAGTAGTAACTACTTAGAATATTTTCTTCCATCTTCATCAGTAGTACTAACATTACTCTAGCAGTACTAACTTTACTCTAACAGTACTAAGTTACACTAGCAGTAGTAACTAGCAGTACTAAGTTACACTAGCAGTAGTAATATACACTAGCAGTAGTAACTAACAGTACTAACTACTTAGCATATTTTTCATTAAGATTACTGAACAACACTAAGTTTTGCTTAGCAGCAGTAACTCTAACCTAAGCAGCAGTAACTCTAAGATCATTATGAAGTCTTTTAATCCCAACAATCCTCCCCTAAACTTGATATTCTTCTTCAAAATCTCAAGTTTCTTCATTAAAAGCTTCATAATCACCAGGAGGATGCTTCCAAACACTTCATTGATTCTTGATTTGTTTTGTGATGAGCTTAAGAAGTTGATAACATATTTCATTCCAATGGTCAGCTTGAAGCTTCTTGTTTAGCATTTTAGTGATTGTAGCAGGTGTAAGAGGATATATCTATTCTACCAGCATAAAGATATACATAGATTACACCCTCAGAAAGTGTACTCCACAGGAATCAAATAGTTTCCAAACCAACACTTTATGTCCTTATAGATTCCTCCACACTTCATCTTCTATATGATGTTCAAACATTTTCTTTAGATCACCCCATAGTAATCTCTCATATCCTTATTCTGGCCTTGTTGATCCATGCTTAGCTTTTACTAGTTTCCACAGAGTTTCCAAATCTTCCCTGTCAAAGCTTTTAAGCATCTAAATAAAGGATGAGCACCTATTTGAACCTCCATCAGCTCTTATAATTTGGAAGTAGCCAATCTTTCCTTCTTTAATGATCTTCTAATCAACAATGCTTGGAGGCTTAGTGGCCAAAAGAATAACATCAACTACTACTTCCTCTTCATCAGGTTTGACTTCCATCATACTTTGAAGCTCAGTTGTTTCTTGATCATCATCTATCTTCTGCTTCTTTGCCTTCTCTTGTTCTAGCTCATCACATGCCCTTTTTGAACTTTCTTCTGCTCTTGTCTCACTGCCTTCTACCAATTTTGTATCCATGTCTACAAATATATTTACCCTTTTCATAGCTTTCTCAAATAATTCTTGAACATTGGTAAAAGACTTGTTCTTCAAATCTTTGGGCTTCCATCCTGCCATGTTTTTAAGATAAGTAGTCATGATACTTCTTTGTTGAGCTTTGGTAAGTGGTTTGTTCCTCTTTTCCCTTTTCTTCTTTTCTCTAAGAGTTGTTGAAATAGTTTAGCCCTTTCTTCAATGGTCAACTCTTCTTGTTCTCTTGCTTGTAGTCTTTCAGCTAATAACTGATCTTCCTCAATCTTTGCCTGAATATCATTCCATTCTTCAATTAAGGCAACATTAGCTTCTTGTTCTTTCTCAACTTTTTCCTTTGCAAGTCTTACTTCTTCTTCTTCAGCTTGTAGTCTGGATAAGCAAGAAATTCTTCATCATGCCGGAATTGGATCTTTCTTCTTATTGGTCTTAAGGTTCTACCATTTTTCTTTACCTTTATCCTTTGATGGTAGTTGTTGAGGTCTTGTTCTTGTTGTAGATTCACTCTTCTCTTCTATCACAACCCCTTTGACTTTGGGTTTTGCACTTTTGATCTCTATTCAATGTTTGAGATGAGTCAATTCAGTTTGACTGGAAGTTCTAACCTCAAACACACAAAATAGCAGTAGTAACTACTTCACCAGCAGTGTAACTTTAGTCTGCAGTATAACTTCCTTTTCAGCCACATCCTTTTGCAAAACACTTCTTCATCATCAGGACTCCTGTATCAACCATTTCGGCATCCATAAAACATTTCTTCCAGGGTGATGTCTTCATTCAGCATCCTATTATCAGAATTTTCCTCCCCTGTTTGGATGCATCCTCCTAATCACCCAAACCTTCATCTTTAGAGGATTTGTAACACCCCCATTTTTACATATAGCAGCAGAAGCTAATCTAGGGTATTACGCTTATGGTACAAAGTCATAATAATAGAAAACGAATCAAAAGAGTCATTTATGAAAATAAGAAATTATCTTCATTATTCTTGCGGACTGATTTGTAGTAATTCCCTTTTTCTCCAAAGGCATAACATAAAACTGTCACTGGTTAGTTGATTCTTTCATTGGTTGGCCTTCTTGTTCGGCAGTTTTATCTTCAAATGACCCACCTTGTTGCAAATATTACATTTGCCAGTACAAGGTCCGTTGTGATGGAAATTGCATCTCTTGCACAAAGGGAGATCTCCGGCATACCTACCGTTTTCTGATGGAGTAACAGCATAGGCTCTACCAGCTTCTTGCCTTCGGTTTTGTTGTTGACGATTGTTGTAGCGATTGTTGGTGTTGCGGTAGTTGTTGTTGCTGCGGGAGCTATTGTTGAAAGTTCTTCTGTCGTCAAACTTTCTTTTGTTGTCACTCGATACTTGCATTGGAGCATGCTTAGTTACTTGATCCATTAGCCTTTGGGCTATGTTGATGGCTTCCTCTAAAGTTTGAGGTTTAGGAGGCTAGTAACATTTCTTTAAATGCTTCGAGTAGTCCCCGATGAAAGTTTCAGGATTTTATCGTTGTTGGGCACCATGTTTGGACTAGAACGTTTAATTTCCTTGGAATCTTCCCCACCCCTAACATAAGGTTTAAGATCATTTCCCTTTACAATCAGATTGTAAAGTTCTTCTTCCATCTTCCTGATCTCAGTCCGGGGACAATACTTGTTCGTCAGAAGCCTTTTTAACTCAGTCTAGGTGATTTGATTGGCTTGCTCTATTCCCATAGGCTGGGCATATGCATTCCACCAGGACAAGGCATCGTCAGTTAAAGTACCAGTAGCAAACGTTACTTTGTTTTCTTCGGCACATCTGCTACGAGAGAACACTGATTCGGTTCGTTCAAACCAGCGAATAAGGCCTACTGCTCCTTCCGTACCATTAAAGTAGAAAGGTTGACAGCTAATGAACTCTTTGTAGTTTCCCGTTTTCACTGCAGGAGTTCTAGTAGGACCGGTGTTCCTGTTGGGATTACTAGCACTTGCTATTGTTGCAGCTTGAGCTTCTAGAGCCGAGGTGACACTATCAGCTACTAACTTTCTAATGGCATCTTGAGTCATAGCTGGTGCTTCCGTTGTTGATGCTTTTTTTGGAGGCATTTGGTCCGTCCAAATCAACACGTATAAAATATATAATATAATATATAAATTACGTAATAATAAGGATAGGCCAATAATAGTATAGTATAGTATTACCGTCGGGTTCTTAGAAAATCACTTTTAACCAAAGCAATTTCAAAAACCTTCCGGGTCGTTTCCTCGACGAGAGATGAATGGAAATCTACGTTCAAGTTGTAAATCAAGCTTGAATAGCATAAAAGTTTTTGGTTTGGTTTTCTAAATCTACTAAAAAGGGAAAGCATATAAAAGGTAAACTAAACTTTTGGTTTTAAACTATTTTTATACTAAAAATTAAACTAATATTAATTCTAAGTTTTAAAACTACAAGATAATAGTAAAAATGATCTAAAAATATAAATGGCTAAAATGCTTGCTAAGTGACGTGAAATGTTCATTAAGTGCGGGCTTAGGTTTAACGAATTAAAATGACAAGTAAAATGAAATGTGATATGTGTAAAATACACATATCCATTTATACCTAAAATAACCCAATTAAACCCAAAACAGACCAAAAAATGGCAAAAATATGCTTGTATTTGTGTTTTGTGTGTGCAGGTACGGATAAGTCAAAAATCACAAGAAAACAATCAAAAGCAAGCAAACACGGACACGAGAATCAGAAGAGTTCAAAAAGAAGCCAAAGATCCAAAGCCTTAGCCAATTTTCATCTACAAGGGCCATTCTTGCAATTTCCCAAAGTTATTTATAACTTAAAAAGAGGAAATGAAAGAGAGGGGCCAAATGTGTTAACTTCCCAAACTCCAACAGTTTTAACTGTCGAAAAAGAAGCGGGAACCACTTTTACTATTCATCCGTCTTCTTCATTTCACCCCCATGGTAAAACAAGGGGCAAATCAAAATTAGAGGGTGATTAAGTCAATTCAAGAGGTCTACATCACAAACCCAGGGTCAAATCAGTCTTTAATCAAAGGATTCATTAAAGAAGAGCCACATCATCAAGTAAAGAAGCACAAATTGTGATGGGTTTTGTGCTAAACTTACTCACAAAACTAACACAAACGTCACATCAAAGAATGCCAGCCTGGCAATCCTCAGGTGTCCACAAATTGATCCAACGTCCCACAATATAGATCAAATGATTGAAGAAATGAATGGCAGAGATTGAAAGATTGAAAAGCAGGGCTAGAGGTCCTAGAAGCTTCAGCTGGGCACTATAAAAAGACCTCACTTCTCACACACACATCATCTAGTTTTTGAATCCGTTTTTTCTTTCTTTGTTATCTAGTTTTTATATGATTTTTAGCTTTAATCCGTATTTTTACTTAAATGTTCTTGTAATTTCCTTTTCTAGTAATGTAATTCAGTTTTCAATTAATGAAATTCAGTTTTAATTTGTCATAAGCTCTTCTTATTTTCAACCTTTAAGCTCTCTTAATAAGCTAAAATTGTCTCAATAAGCTACTTATAAGCTCTTTCAGTCTATAAGCTGAAATAGAGCTGTTTGAATTCAGTATTAACCTTATCTAAACCTTAAATCAGTTTAATCTCATATGGATCTTATTGTATCTAAGCTTTTGGAAGGGGATCTTACCTTGGAAGAGATCCCAAGGACTTATACTCTAGCTTATTCATAAGCTAGAGAGCTTGTAGCTGCCTTAATTGGTCCTCTTGTTTAGCTAGAGGAGTTTGTAAGTTTCTCTTTTAGTTTCCTTTAAATTCTAGTTTTAAATATTGATATTATTGCTTGCTATGTTTAGATCTGTTATTTGCTTATTCTCTTTGCTTGTTAGTGTTCAAATTTCTCTTCTAGTGCAATTTAGTTATATGTTTTCATCTGTTTTTGCTTAATATAGTTATAAAGGGGGGGGGGATTCTTTAGTTATCAATATCTGGTCATAAAAAACTCATAAAATCCAAAAAACATTAGTATAGTAGTTAAGATTTTTGAATTTTGCTTATTCAGTTGTTTATTCATGATTGTTAAGTTTTGTTAAGCTAGTTGTTATCTGGTAGTTAAGTGTTTGTTCATTTAGATGTCTCTTAAAGCTTTCTCCAAATTCTGTCATGATTTTTAAGGAGTGTTTGGTTTAGTGCATTCTCAAAATTGCACTAGCAGTACTAACTTCAGTTAGTACTGCTTAGCCTTTACACTACCAGTACTAACCTCCAAGTTAGTACTGTTAGCTTTAATCTCAGTAGAATTAAGTTTAGATTCAGTTATTTAGATTACGTTTCATTTTCTAGGTCTTATTTCATTGCTTATTTAGTTTTTTTAAAAGTCAAAATTGCACCAGAAGTACTTTCAAGTGAACTGATACGCATGAACTTTTTACACTACCAGTACTAACCTCAGTTAGTACTGCTGTGTTCATAGCTTAGTTTAGATAAGTAATTTTAAGATTTAGCTTATTAAATTCAGTAGGATTTAAGTTTTTACATAGCTTAATATAGCTTAAGTCTTAAATTTCGTTTTCTAGCTTATTTACTTAGTTTAATCTAGCTGTCAAAAGTCATAAAAACCTGAAAACTCCAAAAACAGTACTTAGAAACTTTAGGATTTAAATTTGTTAATTTAGCTTATGGATCTAGATTTTCTAGCTTAACTAGATAGATTATAAGTAGTTTTATAAGTCCTTAAAGTTTTAGAGTCTAATTTAGCTTTATAAAGTTTTCATCTTGCTTGGATCTTAAGTTTCTTTGCTTATTTCCTGAGTTTGCTTACTTAATGAACAATTTCAGTAGCGTAAAAGTAGTTTAAGCTTTAGTTTCTTTTCATTTATAGATTAAGGATATCATAAGCTCTTTAGAACTTCTTTCCTTTTTCATTTTGGTCTAGTTTTGAGTTTTTTATAGCTTATTTTCTAAAACCAAGGGTTAAGCCCTCCTTTCTGTAACAGCTTATCAATAAGCTCTTTTTAGAGCTTATCTTTGAGTTTCAGGCTATAGTGTTTTTGTTAAAGTCGTTCCCACTAGCTCCCTCTACAACTTTGCTTCTTTGAGTTTTTCATTTTAAGTTCTTTAAAATTTCGAATGCTTATTGGACTTAGTTTGTTGTCGGGATAGATTCTCAGGGTAGAAAGTGTAACTTTTCAATCTTAGTTGTTTTTCAGTCAGTTTCCCTGTCAGTTAGAGTTTTTCCCCGTTAGTCCTTCTCCTTTTGCACCATTAGTCCATTAATTAAGTTTTAAATTAGTTTATTAAGTTTTAATTAATAATTAGGGTTAAGTTTTAATTAGTTTAATTAAACTTTTATAAAAAGATAAAAATTAGGGCTTTTATTTTTAATAGTTTTCAGAAATTTTTCTTTATTTAGTGAAATTTTAGTTTACATTTTAGGGATTTAAAATTAGTTTATTTGCTTAATTGTCATTATTTGTTGCTTCTTAATTTCAAGTTATGCTATCATAAATTATCCTTGCTTCATTTCAATAAATCCGAACTAAGGCGTGGTTTCAATCTCACTAGTCATTGGGGAAACGACCCGGGTGATCATACTTGCCCGGTCTAATATACGTATTATATATTATATTATATATATTTTTGAGAGTGAATTTTATCAAGGATAACTTGGTAATCTTCTTAATTACTCTTTTAAAAGTATTATATTTTATAAATATTTTACGTGTATAAAACTACGAATCAGTTTTTGGCGCCGTTGCCGGGGACTAGTGTCTACGATTCCTACGTCTTTGTTTGTCGATTTGGTTTGAAGATCCTTTCGTCCTCGAAAGTTTCATTCTTGTTTTTAAAATTCAAAAATATAAAAAATCAAAAATATAAAAAGTAAAAAAATATTTTCCTTTTCTTTTTAGTATAAGTAAAAGATAAAAAAAAATAGAAAAATCAAAAACATAAAAAATTGTCCTTTAAAAAAAATAATAATAATAATAATAAACAAAGTTGGTAATCGAACACCAACAAATAATATCTTCTATTGAGATATTATCATTTCAATTTCCGGTGAACTTGCAATTGTTCCCAAATCGTAATCAAAGATTTAACACTTGCCTTTTGTGTCTCTACCAAGTACGGCTCACCTTGAAAAGCAATTTTCAAGAGCTACCGTGAAGTAGTTGATTATTTGGTTTAAGTCTCTTTCGTGTAACCGTTAAAATTCATTGCTAAAAAAAAAAAAAAAAAAAAAATTAGTGTAAAGTTTTGCTTTTTAATTGTTAGTTTTTCTTTTTATGCGCACTCGTTCGCAATCTCGTAGACGTCGTCAACAACAAACTCTTCCGGTTGTTGAAAATTTTGATTTAGAAGATCCAATTGTTGAACAAAACGTTGTTCCAATGGCCGACAATCGAACAATGGCCCAAATGTTACAAGCACCTATTGAAGGGTTGAAAGATGTTATAGTTGTCCCACCGATCAATGCTAATAATTTCGAGCTTAAGTCACCTTTAATCATCCTTGTGCAAAGCTAAAGTTCACGGGTAGACAAGATCCCCACAATCACCTTCGATTTTTTAATAAGGTCACTTCAACGTTTAGACATCCAGAAGTTCCGAACACTTCGGTTAAGCTTTTGCTTTTCCCTTTTTCTCTAGACGGTGAAGCCCGAGATTGGTTAGATAAGGAACCTCCTAGATCAATTCTCACATGGGACGACCTTGTTTCAAAATTCATAAATCAATACTTCCCACCTTCAAAAACCACTTACTATCGGAATGAGATCATTACTTTTTATCAAAAACCAAACGAAGCCTTCAACGAAGCATGGGAACGTTTTAAAGGACTCCTTCGTCAATGTCCTCACCATGGCTTTTCAGAACTCCACCAACTCGATACCTTTTACAATTCTTTGAATTCAAACGATCAAGATGCCTTAGATTCTGCAGCAGGTGGCAATTTCTTAGACAAGATGCCTCAAGAAGGTTTAGCAATTATTGAAAGCAAGTCAAAAGTTCGTTACTCTAGAAGTCGTGCTAATGATTCAAGAGTGAGTACGGATGCTCCTCTTTCTAATTCTTCACCTTCTAATAATTCTTTCGATATGCAACAAATAGCCGCTTCTCTCGAGGATAAGATGACCATCAAGATGAACCAAATGATGAATCAAATGAAAGCTTTAGTTGTTACTACTCCTGCACCCGTCAAAGCAGTTGAGGAAGTATGTGTCACTTGTGGATCAAATCACCATTTTAATCATTGTCCGTTAACTCGAGGTGGAAACGATTTTCCCGTTTTTCATGACAACCTCCAACAATTTCAACAAACCGCAGCCGTTGGTAATTTTCTCCAAAGAAACCAACCTTCCAATTTGGCAAGTCAAATGAGACCACCGGGTTTCAATCAACCGAATGTCCAAAACAATCCAAACCGTTATCAAGGAACCAATTCTAATTTCAACCAAAACCGTGGAGGAAACTTTAATCAAAACCGTCAAAACAACCAAAATCAAGTTTATCAAACTCCACCATATCAACCACCAACCAATCAAGTTTTACCTTACCAACCTCCAACAAATAGTGTTTTGAAAAACAGATTTGAAAGCTAGTCTAAGGCAAACGTTGCAGTATTAAAGAATGTGCAAAATCAAAATCAAGGTTTGCCAAAATCAAATGGACAAATGTGACAGTTTGTTAACAAGCCTTTGCGCACATGTTTGATGATCTTAGGCAATTCCAACAAGCTTCAAATTCAAGTTTCTTTTACCTAGCAATACCATATCCAAACCAAGAAATGAAGCCTAGGCAATTACAACTCGTAGTGGTGTTTCTTACGATAGACCTCCGATTCCTCCGCCGGTGGTGGAAAAGGAAAGTGAGGTGACAAAGGATACGGAGCTACCAAGCACCGAAGACATCCAACCTCCTCCATTGATCCATGAACATACCAAAGACAAAGAGCCAATCAAAGAGCCTTCTTTCGTTGCCAACAAAGGCAAACCTAATTTACCTTACCCATCAAGACTCAACAAACAAAAGATTCGTGAAAAAGGGATGATATACTGGCTCCAAAAGTTTATGGATATCTTCCGTATTTTCACTTTTGCACTAAAGTTTCGCGGATGCTCTCATTCATATGCCAAAGTTTGCTCCGATGTTCAAAAAGATGTTAAATAACAAAGACAAGTTAATTGAGTTAACCAAAACACCGTTGAATGAAAATTGTAGTCGGTTTGTCTTAAAAAGCTTCCCGTAAAAGCTGGTGACCTGGTTCGATTTCTCATTCCTTGTGATTTTTCAGAGTCGGTAGTTACTTAGCTTGGATTTAGGAGCTAGTATCAATCTTGCCTTTATCCATCTGGAAAATTCTCAGGGCCAACCGAAACAAAAAATGTTTTAGAATTAGCCGACCGTATAATTTCCAAACCAACCGGTGTTGCCGAAAATGTTTTTGTCAAAGTAGGGAAGTTTTACTTTCCCGCTGACTTTGTTGTTCTTGATTTTATAGCCGATCCTCGAGTACCGTTGATACGCGTGGAGACCTTTTTTAGGAAGCGCTCATGCTTTAATCGATGTTTACGAAGGAGAAATTACTCGTAGGAATGATGATTAATCGTTAACCCTTAAATGTGGTGATGCACCTTCCATTTCCTACAACAATCTTGAATCATTGAAGAAAGTTGATCTAATCGATGTGTACGTGTTGACAGAGTACTCACAAGAAGTACTTGGATTTTCTGATTCCGTTGCTTACAACAATCCTTCTCCGCACTTCGATCCGATTGTTTCTACTTCATCACCAACACTTACTCCGTTTGATGAAAGTGATTTTCTACTCTTTGAAGAAGCCGATGCTTTCATAGCAATCGATGATGAACCAGTTTCACCAGTTTTCAATGCTACGTACTATGATCCCGAGGGTGACATTCTCATTCTCGAGGCACTTCTCAACAATGATCCATTACCTCAACCAAACCAAGGAGATTACTTACCCGGAATTCAAAAAGATCTTAAAGTTGTTGAACCAAAGACATCTTCAGTTGAATATGCTACTTCTTATGAACCAAAAGTTGAAATTCCCGAAGTCGAGCTTAAAGAGTTACCTCCGCATCTCGAGTATGCATTTTTAGAGGAAAATAACAAGCTTCCAGTCATAATTTCAAAAGATTTGAGCCAAGAAGAAAAGACCTCACTCATTAATGTTCTCAAAAACCGAAAACAAGCAATTGCTTGGAAACTTTCGGATATTCGAGGCATAGATCCAGAGTTTTGCTCACACAAAATCCTTTTAGAAGATGATTACCAACCTTCAGTCCAACATCAAAGGAGGGTTAACCCTAAAATCCATGACGTCATCAAGAAAGAAGTAGAAAAACTTCTTGACGCAGGATTGATTTATCCAATCTCGGATAGTCCATGGGTTAGTCCGGTCCATTGTGTTCCTAAAAAAGGTGGTATGACCGTTGTCACAAACGAAGAAAATGAGCTGGTGCCTACAAGATTAGTCACGGGATGGAGAGTTTGCATCGATTATCGAAAGTTAAACGAAGCAACTTGTAAAGACCATTTTCCGTTACCTTTCATGGACCAGATGTTAGAGCGATTAGCCGGAAACGAGTTTTATTGTTTCTTAGATGGTTTTTCTGGGTATTTTCAAATTCCCATTGAACCTAAAGATCAAGAAAAAACTACTTTCACGTGCCCATACGGAACTTTCGCGTACCGTCGTATGCCATTCGGTTTGTGCAATGCACCCGGAACTTTCCAACGTTGTATGATGGCCATTTTTCACGATATGATAGAGAAAACAATGGAAGTTTTTATGGACGATTTTTCAGTTTTTGGAGATTCTTTTTCCTCGTGTCTTGCCAATTTAGATCGAATGCTTAAAAGGTGTGAAGACACCAAATTAGCACTAAATTGGGAAAAGAGCCATTTCATGGTTAAAGAAGGCATTGTTTTAGGACATAAGATCTCTAGAAAAGGAATTGAAGTCGATAAGGCCAAAGTTGATGTAATTTCTAAGCTTCCTCATCCGTCGACCGTTAAAGGAATCATCAGCCTTCCTTTTGTTGCTGGTGACTATGGTTGTTCCTGGATGAATCATCAGCCTTCCTTTTGTTGTCAGATTGCCTTTCTGCGTAGGTGCGGAGTTTCTGATCCA
>BQNB010156623.1:0-15248 GCA_026074375.1 Tanacetum coccineum | reverse complement strand
TGACGATTTTAATAAAAATCATCTAAAATGTAAAAGTAAACTCTTCAAGATTTATACAATAATTATGAGACTGGAAATAGTAGCGACTTTAAATACGGGGTTTTACAGCTTAAAGTTTCTAAATCTGGTTTGTTCCTCGAAATTAGGGTATGAGTCTTCCACTCAGATGGCAGACTTCTTAATAACTTCAGATTCACATCTTCTTGGGAAATAGTTTCTCCATGAATCTCTAGCTGACTGATAAACTTTTGTAGCCTATCCTAGATCTGATCAAGTCCTTCTGAGCTTTTTCGGTTGAAATTCTCATACTGCCTTTTAAGAAGTGTCTTATGTACTTTCTTTGACTCCTTATTACCTCCAAAACTCTTCTCAATAGCTTCCATCAGAGATGGCATTTTTGTTGGAGTTAAACTTTAGTAGATGTTCATTTGGAAGAGCTATCAACAATGTACATCTTGCCTTTAACTCATTCTTTCTTGCTAACTTCTCTTCTGCAGTTGTAGGAGGATATGTTTGCTCAACACCATCAACAGTTCTCTTTGGTGGAGGTGAGTCACCATTTACTATTACTTCCCAAAGAGCATAATCCGTCATTAGGAAGTACTGTTCGATCCTCATTTTCCAAAGCTTAAATTTGCCTGGATTGAGCACTGGAAGTTTTGCAGCAACAACCATTTGTGCATATACTGACTCTATGTTTTTACAAACAAATAGATCTGGTATGTGTAGATTGTTTTTTCTTATTCAAAGTTTCTCAACAAGCTCTGATACCACTTGTTGATCCCACTTGAATAGATCTTACTTAGCTTGTAAAAGGCTTAGTTGTATTGGATAAATCCAAAACAACTATGGTAGAAACTTTGATATAATATATCAAAGACTATGCGGGATCTAGTCTATGATACTAAGAAGAATAAGCAATAAAACAATGACAAATAAGATTGTATAATACCAAACTTTAAGCCTTAATATATTAATACGTACACTCTTGATAGTGTTAGGGTTATACAAAACCTTGAAGCTATATATGACTGTATATGAAAAATGAGATGTATAAACTACATGTCCTAGGGTGTCCTTTTATATACCAAGGAACCCTAATTGGCTTACAATGCGTTTTCTACACATACATATATTTTCCTAAAATATCTCATACATATCACTTTAGCAATACTAAAATAGACTAACAGTACTAACTAAGTCTAACATCAGAAACTCTTTTAGCAGTAGTAACAGTTGTACTGGCAGTACTAATATTACTATAACAGTAGTAATGACTTGGAATATTTTATTTGATCTTGAGCAGCAGCAGTAACCACAACTAGCAGTTATAACTTAAACCAACAATAGTAACAGTTAAGAATCCTTTTATTCCTAACAATATCCTTTTAAAACATACACACCTCATTTTTTAAGAAACACATACTTCATTCTATCCTTCTTTCTCTTCTTACTCATGTCCCAACACTAACAAACACAAAACAATACATTTTTCCAATTTTGATTCAAAAACATGAAGGGTTAAGCATTTTCGGGTCGATTCAAATAGGTGTGGGTCAATAAAAACAACATTTGGCTTGTTGGTTTTGTGCTAATCTCATTTTCAAAACCCTCTTTGTAAGTCATCAATTCTTTAATTATTTTGTACTTTTAATAGTCTAATGATTCATAGATATTAGTTGTACGACGCGTTTTCTAAAAATTGAAACCTAAAAGTTTTAAAATAAATATAAAGGGTGCGTTTGGTTCGAGTTCAAAAAGAAGGAAAACAAGGAAAAACTCACTTTAATATTTTGGTGGTAATGGTTGAATAATATTTTTTTGTACATAAAGAACTTATAGCTTATTTGGCTCATTCGACTTATAAATAAGCACAAAAGTGCTTATTTGGGGCTTATATAGTCTCGGCAAAAAAAGAATATGGAAAAAATGATTTTTGATTATTACCTACTTTTATCATATATTTATAACTTATTTTGGTAGCTTATTTCAAGAACTAAAAGTAATATATAGTTTATTAGCTTATTTAAAAAGCCATGTAATTGATTTTGGGCTTATAAAACCCACGACCCAAAAATGCCTAATAAATCGCGGCTTATTGTGGACCTTTTTGTGGTTTGACTTATTTTCACAGCTTATTGTTTGGCTTATCTGATTATTAGAAATGCTTATTCGTATATTTTTATAACTCGTGTCGAATTACGGACTTTGAATAATTTCAGAAGTACTATTTGGACTTAATGAAGGTCACGGCCCAACTAGAAGCCCAATCTTATTTTTGGGATTTTTCGTTCGGCTTATTTTTAAATTATTTGTAATACTCGTTTGAGTTAGAAAAATGTCGTTTAAGTGGTTAGATAGCTAGTTGTGGTTATTGGACCGAAAAGCCCAATAAGTGCCTAATAAGCTCACGGCTAATGGTTCATTTGACTGCATGACTTATTTCGTTAACTTAACAAATTTCTCATTTGACTTAATCGGTTTTTGGCTTATTCTATTGATGGACTTATTGTAAAGGGCTTAATGTGGATTAAAAAAATAAAAGATAAGGATTTTGAATTTATATTAAGCCTTAAGGCCCAATAAGCAAAAACTAGTCATTTGAAGGTTTAAAATGGATTTTTAGTATACTTATATCTATCGAAGTTCAAAATAGTTTAAATAGTCGTTTAGATACATGTTTGGTAAGAATTTAGTCAAAATGTGAATTTTGGCATTTTGTCGAAAATTGAATTACTTGGGAAAAGTGTTTGAAAAATGAGGTTTAAAGCCTTGGAAATGTCTTATAAACGAACAGGTCATGCCGAAATTTCATAAAAATATTATACTTAGAATATTTTTACTAAAAACATAATTTCTTAGAAAACTGACAAAAGATGAAATAATAAAATATTATTATTTAAATAAATTGACTAAAAGACAAAAAATATATTTTATAATTTTATAAATTATAAAACTTCTCTGAATTGTTTTATGTAATTAAAACGGTCATATATTATAATCAATACAAATAAACTTGGTAACTTGAGCTTACCGGGTAAATTACCGAAACATATTTCTTAATATCTATTATCTAAGTCTTGTTATTTTACTTGTCTATTTTCTTAAATAGTATAAGTATATAGAATCTAATATACATACTTTGACATGTCTTCTCCGGGTCTAAATCACTGTTACACCCAGTAAATTTCCGATCAATATTTTAGCAGTTTTCGTTTGGTAATTTGAATTTTTAATGTTTCGTTTAATTTTTACGTTTAACCGGGAAGTTGTCCCGCGTTTATCTGAGAAGTCGTACCGAAAGCGTTTCGGGTTTTAGTTCATCGTAGACTTTCGTCAGTAGACGCGTTTTAACATTTTTAGTTAATATTTAAAATTTCAAAAAATTTTGTGAAGTCGTTATTCATTTTCGTTACTTGCGTGATCCGGATATATTTAGTAGCTTATACTTGTGCATGAAACCCTTGAAATTAAATCCACTCTAGCATTATATCCCTAGAATGTTGGAGACCAAATTGGTCCCCCTTTGGCTCATGCATGCAACCGAATACCACAAGCACACACACATAGGATGCTCATTTTTTTTTGAATTTGAATCAAGAGATATACTCCCCACAAAATAGCTCGAGGCTAGTCCTTTTCTTTGGTTCTCATTTGAAGATCAAATTGGTCCCCCTTGGGGCTTGTCCTTGCCGTCGCATACCATCACACACACACACAAACCACTCATAATTTGAAGGCTATAAGAACGTAGGATTCTCATTCTATCATTCATTCATTCATTCTCTTTTGCAAGAAAAACACACACTCGTTCTTTCTTTCTCTCTTCTTGTTCGGACGCACAAGAACACACACACAAATCCATAGTTTTTCAATCTTGATCAAAACCATTTGAAGATATTGTGTTCGGGTTGATATTCGGGTAGTTTATAAACAAAGTTTGAGTTGTTCTAGTCTCTAATCATCCTCTAGTCATCTTTTCTTGTAAGTGATCTCTTCTTTTTCATAAATGAGTTGTAGTTTTACATACTTATGATCATTCCGAACAAGGTGTACAAAACAGATCATTGTGAAAATCGTTATACATTTTTCTGTAAAACTACAAGTCTCAAGTTTTAAATATTTTAAACATAAATAGAAGAACATGAAAAATAGTTGTACTTTTGTGTCTAAAAGTTTGTTGTGATCATTTTGATATATATATTGTTGTTATTATGACTATATCATTTATTTGATGCTATCGTATATAGTGATTCTAAATGTCATTGACGAATGGATTAAGTTAGATATTGGTTTTGTTGAAAGCGTGAATTGAAAGTCGATGGGGTTAGGTTAAAAATGTTGTGATATTTGCGGTGTTGTCGAATATCAATCGGGTTGATTTTTTTGGAGTCCATATGGTTCGAACCATATGTGGCTCACACTTAGTGTTCTAAAAATTTATTCGTCACATTTGTAAACTTAATAAATGTTGTAACGTGATTTAGTTAGTTGTCGGATGTTTTTGCGGGTCAATAAAGGTGTAATTTTTGTAAAACGGATATTTTACGAATCGAGGCTATTAAAAAGGAAAGTTGTTATTTAAAGAAAGGTCCTGTCGAAATTTCATATATATTGAAAATGTGTCAAAAAAAATTCATTTTATTATCTAACTAATAATAAAATGGAGAAAAACGATAGGAGTCGGGTCTAGGTTAACCTTTGCGGTTATTAAGTCAACTTTGGTGTGTCGGGTCACTAAAAGACGAAATACACTAAAAGACAAAATATTTTTAAGAGCTGTTAAAGTGTCGAGACTTGTTAAAAACTTATATTTTCGGAAAGTATGTTTTGAAATAATACGCCTTGTCTACTCATGTTCGGATGACCAGTCTTTGCGCAAAGAGTTATTTCGTTTTACATCATTCTTAAACAACTATATGTTAGGTTGTCGCTAGGACCGTGTGATTCGTCTTCACTTGATTGATTTCTTTTTATCCATTGCTCGCTTAAGGTGAGTTCATAGCCCTACTCTTTACTCATTTTAAATAAATGTTTTATAACTTAGGGCGAGAAACATTTCTTACTTTTAAAACTAGACACAAGTACTATACGTGAGAATTTCCCTGTTTACGTGTTGCCTAAGTAGTGTTTAGACCACTATTGCCTGAATTATCATGAACTGTTAATTACCTTTAACCGACTGGCTAGTTAAGTGAGCGCGAGTGAATAAATAGATCTATTAGGACTAATAATCCCTATCTAGGTTTGGTGATTTCTTACTGGTCGGGTACTTGGCAGACTATACAGGCCAACAAATATGTATCATGTCGAAATCAGTTAGGTGGTCTTTGGTCGGACACCTGTAAGGGCGAGACTTATATGGCAGTATACATGCCACTTTCTACTATTAGTCTCGGTGTCATGAGCTTAGTGCAACGTAAATGCCTTTTTATGTGAAGTTGTATCTCCTATAACTGTCACATACGTTTTGAAATTTGTGGTCCACACTGATAATATTTGAACTAAACCTATAGATTCACCAACTTTATGTTGACGTTTTAAGCATGTTTTTCTCAGGTGCTTAGCTTGGATGTCGTTGCTTGATTTATGTGAAGTCTATTTGCCCGGACCGGATTTCAAGAATTTATCTATGATTTTACCTATGTTTTAAATACCGTTTTTGAAACTCATTTAAGCTTCCACATTTAAACTTTGAAATCATTTGAATTGATCGTTGTAAAACTTATTAATATTTTAATTTAAGGCAACGGTGTTTATTTTCAAAACGTACCCTTAGAGGTCGTTCTTTATTGCTTTTTTACTTGAGATATTCATGAAAGTCACGTCCCCGGACGCTTATTCTAACGGGACCCTATTTGGGGGTGTGACAGATTGGTACTCGGAGCTAAGGTTATAGAGAACCAGGTAGTATAACTAGGTCTGGTCTATAACCAGTATGTGATTCTTACGTGATTATATGTGCTTTACGTAATCTTACGTATACGTAATATGTATATGTAATATATAATTAAATACTAAGTATAACTAATATTACTATAATTATATTGTATTTCATTTTGCGGTATTGCATTCGATGGTTTATTCATTCATTTATTTTTCCTGCATCATGCACGGTTGATATAAAGGAAATTTATATAAACTTTTGCTTGTGCAGATCATGGCCATCTCCGTTATCTTAGTTTCATCATATTCGTCAGAGGAGAGTATGGGGACATCAGCTGGACGAGTTATCTTGTTTGGCACTATCCCTAACACCACACCTACTGTGACCCCACCTACTACTCATGTTGATACCACATTGACACCCACTGAGATACCTACTATTTCACCCATTGTAACATCATCTCCAGATTACACACCCGCATCACCTGATTACTCACCCACATTGATAAGGAGTCTGACCCATCCGAGGATCCGTCACTAGATCGTATACCACTACTACCAGCTATTTTACAATTCCTATCATTGATGAATGATCCTTCAAATAGTGACACACCTGATATACCGCCATCACCCACCCATGGTACACCATTTACTGAGATTACCCTTTCTACCCAGATTTCACCTGCAACATCTGGAGTACTTCGTCATCTAGTCATGATTCTTGCACCGGGACAACCTATTCCTCATGGTCGACCATACCGCTACCATCCAAATAGACCAGTACATATGATGACTACGAGGAAGAGGGTTGGACCGCTACCTACTCACCGTCTTGCTTTGAGACATTCAATTGACTACTCTTCATCGTATCTCTTTACCTCTGATGATTCATCAAGAGATTCACCATCGGATTCATCATCAGAGACTTCATTGGATTTTTCAGATGCCCTATCTGATTCTTTATTTGGTCATTCATCTTTGGATCATTCATCACCAGCACTACCATCAGGTATGAGATCTAGTCATCAGTTATGTTCATCACTACCGAGTTTCCTTATTCATCTGCTGCTATTACCGAGAGACCATATCATCCTTCTTCTATTGTTCCTTCTATCAAGAGGAGTAGGTCCCCTACCATATTTGTGCCGATATCTTCACCTATACCTGGAGCATTATCACCAGCACATGCTGATCTTTTACCACCACCAAAGTGGATTAGGAGTTTTGATGCTGTGGCGGATTTAAATGATTGTTTAGATGACAGTTCTAAGTTGTCTGTACCTAGAGAGACTAGTTTGAGGGATGACGTTGTTGTCATAGGTAGTGATGAGCCTTACTCAGAGCCCGATATCGACCTCGAGATTCAGGCAGAGATCGATGAGTGTATTGCATATGCGATGCTCTTAGAGCTGAGGGGATAGATGCTAGGGTTGTGGTTATGACTGTTTCTCTAGAGGAGGTCGAGACAAGTGCGAGGGGATCGGTTGAGGTTAGAGTTGATAGTGTTATGCATCCTGCGGTGTCAGATGATATCCCTAAGCCTACTTAGGAGGGAGCTGTAGAGGTTACTTATGAGACACTAGGAGACCTAGTACAGAGATTTTATGATCACACTATGGAGATCCCAGTTCATTGAGTTCAAGTTATTAAGACCATTTAGAGGGATCAGGGGTACAGGATTATAGCGATGGGTCATCAGAGTACTGTTATGACAGAGAGAATCAGTGAGCTGGAGTAGGATAATACGAGACTTAGAGGCACGTTGGATGTCATGAGTCAGAGAGTTACCCGACTTTAGTGGTTGGAGTTGCTTGTTCGTAGAGAGATGAGGCACATTCGAAGTTTCTGATTTTATGATTGCATGACAATTTCTAGGCTCGAGGCTTGTGCTAGGAGTCACTTAGGCTACCATCCTTAGATTGTTCCATGATTGTTTTAGTATTGATCCGTAGTATCTAGTAGTAGCGTATTATTAGGGATATGTAAATCCTATCTTTTGGAAACCAAGATGTAACCGTTGACATTTAACGATATAAAATCTAATATCTATTATTCTATGTTATGATGTTCTTAATCTAATGTTATTATTTATTATTCATTGCATACCGTATTATTTCTAAATTATGGCATTATCATGAATTTATTATGATTGTGTGTTTCCATGTGATGAAACCTATTATTTTGTCGAACCCCGTTAATAATCGTATATCACCTAAAGATCTTATCATGTAGTGTATTGTTATGATTGTAGGACAATGCCTAACACACGATCTGGATCGACAATGACACATGAAGCGGTTAATGAATTAATTGCTCGCCAAGTAGTAGAAGTGTTAGAAACTCGTGACGCTGCGAGGAACCTTGAACCCCTAGTAGAAGGTAGGGGTGAATAGGAAGAAGTAAATAGAGGAGGAAATGGAAATGGTGGAGCGAATGGAAATGAAAATGATAATGGAAATGGAGGTGGAAACGGTAATGGAAACAGAGGAGGAAATGGTTATGGGAATCACAACATGAACCTCAGAGGTTTTATGCTTGTTGATTGAGAGTGCACATATCAAGACTTCCAGAAGTGTCAGCCACTTAACTTTAATGAAATGGAAGGAGTCGTTAGGTTGACTCATTGGTTCGAGAAGATAGAGACGGTGTTCCACATTAGTAATTGTCTACAAAAGTACCAAGTAAAGTATGCTACATGCACACTGCTAAATAGTGCTTTGACGTGGTGGAACTCGCATAAGAGAGCGATTGGGATTGAGGCTGCATATGCCATGACATAGACATAACTTATGAAGTTAATGACTGAGGTGTACTGCCCAAGAAATGAAATTCAGAAGATAGAGGCTGAGTTGTGGAACTTGACTGCAAAAGGAAATGACTTGACTGCTTATACCAAGAGATTTTAAGAATTAGTTCTATTGTGTACTAGAATGGTCCCGGATGAGGAGGACAAGGTTGAGAGATTCATTGGGGGTTTACCTGACAATATCTAGGGGAATGTGATCGCTGCTGAGCCCACTAGACTTCAAGATGCAATCCGTATTGCTAACAACCTAATGGATCAGAACCTGAAGGGTTATGCTAAAAGTGCCAAAAACAAGAGAAGGTTTGACAACAACCCGAAAGATAACCATGGACAACAACTAGTATTCAAGCAACAAAATGTTGGAGTTTAGAACGTGGCAAGAGCTTACACGGTCGAAAAAAATAAGAAAAAGGGGGTATGTTGACAAGTGTAGGTTGCACCATGAAGGGCCTTGTACTGTGAGATGTGGAAACTGTAAGAGGTTTTATCACATGGCTCGAGATTATACAACCGTTGTTTCTCCAAACACTCAGAGGGCCCTAGTTGGGAATCAGCTAGGTGTTGTTGTTATGAGTGTGGGAGGCCGGTACATTTTAGGAAGGATTGTCCTAAGTTGAGGAATCAGAACCGTGGGAACAAGACTGGAAACAAGACTGGGAGAATGAAGCTACAGCAAGGGCCTATGCCATTAGAAGAGGAGGAGCTAACCCTGATTCCAACGTCATTACGGGTACGTTCCTTCTCAATAACTATTATGCTTATATGTTATTCGATTCGGGTGCCGATAGGAGTTTTGTGTCATATACCTTTAGTGCCTTGCATGATGTTGCACCATTTACTTTAGACACTAATTATGTCATAGAACTTGTCGATGGAAGAATTTCAAAAACAAATATTATCCATAGAGATTGTATATTAGGATTATTAAGTCACCCGTTCGACATCGATCTAATGCCCGTAGAACTTGGTAGTTTTGACGTCATCATCGGTATGGATTGGTTGGCAAAGTACCACGCGATGATCGTTTGTAACGAGAAGATCGTTCATATCCCTTATGGAGATAAGGTATTGATAATCCGAGGTGATGATTATGACAGCATAAGTAAGTCGAAGCTGAATATCATGTCGTGTACAAAGACTCAGAAGTATATACAGAAAGGATGTCAAGTTTATCTAGTGCAAGTTACATCCAAGAAGACTGAGGACAAGTCAGAGGAGAAGCGACTTAAGGACGTGCCAATTGTACGAGACTTTCTAAAAGTCTTTCCAGAGGACTTGCCAAGACTACCACCTGCCCGACAAGTTGAATTTTAAATCGACTTAGTCCCTGGTGTTGCACCTATAGCACGAGCCCTGTATCGATTAGCACCAGCCGAAATGCGAGAGTTATCCACTCAGTTGCAAGAACTTTCTGACAAAGTATTTATAAGACCCAGTTCCTCACCCTGGGAAGCTCCAGTTTTGTTTGTCAAAAAGAAAGATGGATCTTTTTAGATGTGTATCAAATACCATAAACTAAACAAACTTACTGTGAAGAACTGATACCTACTTTTGAGAATCAATGATTTGTTTGATCAACTTCAAGGGCCAAGAGTTTACTCTAAGATCGACCTGAGATTTGGTTATCACCAACTTCAGGTTCGTGAGGAATACATCCCAAAGACAGCATTTAGGACTCGCTATGGTCACTACGAGTCTCAGGTAATGCTATTTGGCTTGACTAACACACTGGCAGTATTCATGGATTTGATTAATCAGGTGTGCAAATCGTACCTGGATAGATTCGTGATCGTATTCATCAATGATATTTTGATCTACTTCAAGAGCAGAAAAGAACATGAAGGGCACCTTAAGTTAATTTTGAAGTTACTTAAGAAGGAGGAGTTGTACGCCAAGTGTTCAAATTTTTGGCTGTCAAAGGTACAATTTCTTGGTTACATGATTGATAGTGAAGGCATTCACGTTGATCCTGCTAAGATTGAGTCAATCAAAGATTGGGCGTCACCCAAGACCCCAACCAAGATTCATCAATATTTATGTTTGGTCGGTTATTACTGACGATTCATCGAAGGTTTCTCAAGGATCACTAGGCCTATGATGAAATTGACTCAGAAAAGTGTAAAGTTTGATTGGGAAGAAAAGGCAGAAGCTACGTTTCAACTGTTAAAACAAAGATTGTGTAGTGCGTTGATTTTGGCTTTACCCGAGGGAAGTGAGAACTTTGTGGTATACTGTGATGCTTCGCATAAAGGGTTGGGCGATGTTTTGATGCAAAAGGAGAACGTCATAGCTTACGCATCCCGCCAACACAAGGTCCACAAGAAGAACTATACCACATACAACCTAGAACTTGGTGCGGTAGTGTTTTCCTTAAAGATGTGGAGACACTACCTGTATAGTACGAAGTGTGTCGTGTTTACTGATCACAAGAGTTTGCAACATATTCTGGATCAAAAGGAGTTTAACATGAGACAACAACGGTAGTTAGAGTTGTTGAGTGATTACGGCTATGAGATCTGATACCACCCAAGAAAGGTGAACGTGGTGGCTGATGCACTGAGCCAAAAGGAAATAATTAAGCCACTGTAAGTTCGGGCCTTAGCTATGACTATTGGGTTAAACCTTCCTAAACAGATTCTATGTGCTCAATCGGAAGCCAGAAAAGAAGAGAAATTCATAACCGAAGACCTGCATGGTATGATTAATTAGCTTGAACCTCGTGCTGATGGAACATTATGTTTGAACAACCAGAGTTGGATTTTGTGTTTTGGTGACTTGAGGGCTTTGATTATGCATGAGTCTCATAAGTGAAAGTATTCCATCCATCCTGGATCGGATAAGATATACCAAGACCTGAAGAAGTTGTATTGGTAAGTATTCCATCCATCCTGGATCGGATAAGATATACCAAGACCTGAAGAAGTTGTATTGGTGGCCCAACATGAAAGCAGAAATTGCCACCTACGTCAGCAAGTGTCTAAAGTGTGCCAAAGTTAAGGCTGAATATCAGAAGCCATCTGGATTGTTGGTTCAACCAGAGATACCCTAGTGGAAATGGGAGAACATAACGATGAACTTTGTGACTAAGTTGCCAAAGACGGCAATCGGTCAAGACACGATTTGGGTAATCGTTAATCGTCTCACTAAGTCTGCACATTTTCTACATATGAGAGAAGACGACTCGATGAAAAAATTGACAAGATAATATTTAAAGGAAGTAGTGTTGGGGCATGGAGTGCCAGTTTCAATCAACTTCGATCATGATAGCAGGTTTACATCCCACTTTTGGCAATCACTTCAGAAAGCTTTAGGTACTCGATTGGATATGAGTACAGCCTATCACTCGCAGACCGATGGTCAAAGTTAGAGGACCATCCAGACATTGGAAGACGTGTTGCGTGCATGTGTGCTTGATTTCGGAAAAAGTTAGGATAAGTATCTGTCGTTGGTTGAATTTTCATATAATAACAGTTACCATACTAGTATTAAAGCTGCACCATTCGAAGCGTTGTATGGGCGTAAGTGTCGATCACCTATCTACTAGGCTAAGGTTGGAGACATGCAGCTCACTGGCCTAGAGATTATCCATGAGACAACTGAGAAGATTATTCAAATCAAGAGTCGTATCCAAGCTGTCCGTGATCATCAAAATAGCTATGTTGACGTAAGACGGAAACCCCTTGAGTTTCAAGTGGGAGATAAGGTCATGCTGAAAGTGTCACCATGGAAAGGGGTGATACGTTTTGGCAAACGGGGAAAGTTAAACCCTCGCTATATTGGACCTTTCAAGATCATTTCTAAAGTAGGAACCGTTGCCTATCGACTTGAACTCCCAAAGCAGTTGAGCAGAGTTCATAGTACTTTTCACGTCTTTAACTTGAAGAAATGCCTATCCGACGAAACTCTTGCTATACTGCTGGATGAAATCCAAATTGACTATAAACTCCACTTCATTGAAGAACCTATCAAAATCATAGACCGTAAGGTCAAATGTCTAAAGCAGAGCTGTATTCCGATTGTCAAGGTACACTGGAACTCTAGGAGAGGTCCTGAGTTTACGTGGGAACATGAAGACCAAATGCAGAAAAAGTACCCACATCTTTTTGCTAATCTTGAACCTTCGTTGAATATTACGTCTTAAACTTTGAGGACAAAGCTCTTCCAACGGGGAAAGGATGTGACACCCCGTAAATTTTCAATCAATATTTTAGCCATTTCCATTTGATAATTTGAATTTTTAATGTTTCGTTTAAAATTTACGTTTAACCGGGAAGTTGTCCCGTGTTTATCTAAGAAGTTGTACCGAAAGCGTTTCGGGTTTCAGTTCATCGTAGTCTTTCGTCTGTAGACGTGTTTTTACGTGTTTAGTTGATATTTAAAATTTCAAAAAATTCTGTAAAGCCGTTATTCATTTTCGTTACTTGCGTGGTCCAGATATATTTAGTAGCTTATACTTGTGTATGGAACCCTTGAAATTAAATCCACTCTAGCATTATAACCCTAGAATGTTAGAGACCAAATTGGTCCCCCTTCGGCTCATGCATGCAACCGAATACCACAAGCACACACACATAGGATGCTTATTTTTTTGAATTTGAATCAAGAGACATACTCCCCACAAAATAGCTTGAGGCTAGTCCTTTTCTTTGGTTCTCATTTGAAGATCAAATTGGTCCCCCTTGGGGCTTGTCTTTGTCGTCGCATACCATCACACACACAAACAAACCACTCAAAATTTTAAGGATATAAGGACACAGGATTCTCATTCCATCATTCATTCATTCATTCTCTTTTGCAAGAAAAACACACTCATTCTTTCTTTCTCTCTTCTTGTTCGGACGCACAAGAACACACACACAAATCCATAGTTTTTCAATGTTGGTCAAAACCATTTGAAGATATTGTGTTAGAGTTGATATTCGGGTAGTTTATAAACAACGCTTGGGTTGTTCTAGTCTTTAATCATCCTATAGTCATCTTTTCTTGTAAGTCATCTCTTGTTTTTCATAAATGAGTTGTACTTTTACATACTTATGATCATTCCGAAGAAGGTGTACAAAACGGATCGTTGTGAAAATTGTTATACATTTTTCTATAAAACTACATGTCTTAAGTTTTAAATCTTTTAATCATAAATAGAAGAACATGAAAAATAGTTGTACTTTTGTGTCTAAAAGTTTGTTGTGATCATTTTGATATATATTGTTGTTATTACGGCTATATCATTTATTTGAGGTTATCGTATATAGTGATTCTAAATGTTGTTGACGAAGGGGTTAAGTTAGATATTGGTTTTGTTGAAAGCGTGAATTGAAAGTCGATGGGGTTAGGTTTAGAATGGATTTGTCGGTGTTGTCGAAAATCGACCGGGTTGATCTTTTTGGAGTCCATATGGTTCGAACCATATGTGGCTCACACTTAGTGTTTTAAAATTTTATTCGTCACATTTGTAAACTTAATAAATGTTGTAACGTGATTTAGTTAGTTGTCGGATGTTTTTGCGGGTCAATAAAGGTGTACTTTTTGTAAAACGGATATTTTACGAATCGAGGCTATTAAAAAGGAAAGTTGTTATTTAAAGAAAGGTCATGTCGAAATTTCTTAAATATTGAAAATGTGTCAAAAAAATACATTTTATTATCAAACTAATAATAAAATGGAGAAAAATGATAGGAGTCGGGTTTAGGTCAACCTTTGTCGTTATTAAGTCAACTTTGGTGTGTCGGGTCTCTAAAAGACAAAATACACTAAAAAATGAAATACACTAAATGACGAAATACTCTAAAAGATGAAATATCATTGAGAGTTGTTAAAGTGTCGAGACTTGTTAAAAACTTATAATTTTGGAAAGTATGTTTTGAAATAATACGCCTTGTCTACTCATGTTCGGATGACCAGTCTTTGCGCAAAGAGTTATTTCGTTTTACATCATTCTTAAACAACAACTATATGCTAGGTTGTCGCTAGGACCGTGTGATTCGTCTTCACTTGATTGCTTTCTTTTTATCCACTGCTCGCTTAAGGTGAGTTCATAGCCCCACTCTTTACTCGTTTTGAATAAATATTTTATAACTTGGGGCGAGAAACATTTCTTGCTTATAAAACTGGACACAAGTACTATACGTGAGAATTTCCCTGTTTACGTGTTGCCTAAGTAGCGTTTAGACCACTATTGCCCAAATTATCATGAACCGTTAATTGCCTTTAACCGACTGGCTGGTTAAGTGAGCGTGAGTGAATAAATAGATCTATTGGGACTAATAATCCCCATCCGGGTTTGACGATTTCTTACTGGTCGGGTACTTGACAGACTATATTGGCCAACGGATGTATATCATGTCGAAATTAGTTAGGTGGTCTTTGGTCAGACACCTGTAAGGGAGAGACTTATATAGCAGTGTACATGCCACTTTCCACTATTAGCCTCAGTGTCATGAGCTTAGTGCAACGTAAATGCCTCTTTATGTGAAGTTGTATCTCCTATAACTATCACATACGTTTTGAAATCTTGTGATCCACACTGATAATATTTGAGCTAAACCTATAGATTCACCAA
>BQNB010156622.1:0-14216 GCA_026074375.1 Tanacetum coccineum | reverse complement strand
AGGATTTGAAGATCCAGACTTCCCTGACAAAGTATACAAAGTAGAAAAGGCACTTTATGGTTTGCATCAAGCTCCCAGAGCTTGGTATAAACCTCTGTCAACTTATTTATTGGACAATGAGTTTTAGAGAAGAAAGATAGACAAGAATTTATTTATCAGAAGGGACAAAGGTGATATTTTGTTAATTCAAGTGTATATTGATGATATCATTTTTGGTTCTACAAAGAAGTCATTATGCACAGAGTTTGAGAAGATGATGCATAAGAACTTTCAAATGAGCTCTATGGGTGAACTCACATTCTTTCTAGGACTGCAAGTAAAGCAGAAGGAAGATGGGATCTTTATAAGCCAAGACAAGTATGTGACTGAGATTTTGAAGAAATTTGGCTTTAGTGATGTCAAAATAGCAAGCACACCCATGGAAACCGATAAGCCTTTGCTCAAGGATGCAGATGGTGAAGGTGTAGATGAACACTTGTATAGATCCATGATTGGATCATTGATGTATCTAACTTCTTCAAGGCCTGATATTATGTTTGTAATATGTTCTTGTGTAAGATTCCAAGTCAATCTTAAAGTTTCACATCTCTGTGAAAAGAATTTTTAAATATCTTAAAGGTCAACCTAAATTAGGCCTTTGGTATCCTAAGGATCCGCCTTTTGATTGGGTAGCATTTACTGACAATGACTATGCAGAAGCAAGCTTAGATAGGAAGTGCACAACAGGAGGTTGTCAATTCCTAGGGTGCGGATTGATATTGATTTCATGGCAATACAAAAAGCAGACTGTGTTTGCTAATTCCATAACTGAAGCTGAGTATATTGCTGCTTCAAATTGTCATGGACAGGTGCTTTGGATCCAAAATCAATTGCTGGATTATGGATATAACTTTATGCAGACTAAGATTCATATTGATAATAAGAGTACTATTTGCATAGTGAAGAACCCTGTTTTCACTCAAAGACAAAGCACATTGAGATTAGGCATCACTTTATCAGAGATTCCAATGAAAAGAAGCTTATTCAGATGATAAAGATTCACATATCAAAATGTTGTAGATTTGCTCACAAGAGCATTTGATGTTAGCATATTTGAATATCTGATTGCAAGTATTGGAATGCTTAACCTCTGAAGTATTGATTATGGGGAGGCTAATTGTGTTCATATGCAGCGAATTATACAAAAATAATTATTAAAAAGGAATGCAAAAGATGCTAAGGATGGAAATTTGATTTCAAGTTTCTTCTGTTAAGTATAATTAGTGCTGCTAGTTATACTTAATACTGCTAAGTTAATACTGTTAGTTATACTTAATACGGTTAAGTATAATTAATACTGTGAGAATTGAGAGAAATCAAAAACAGACAGAGAGAATTGTGAGTTAAAAGAAATGAGAGAAATTGGTGAGCATAAAAACAGAAAGAGAGATGTGTGAAAATAAAAACAGATAGAGTGAATTGGTGAGTAAAAGAATTAAGAGAATTGGTGAGAATGAAAAACAGAAAGAGAGCTGTGAGATATAAAAACAGACAGAGTGATTCAGTGAGAAAAAGAATTGAGAGATATAGTGAGAATGAAAAACAGAAAGAGAGCTGTGAGATATAAAAAAAGATATAGTGATTCAGTGAGAAAAAGAATTGAGAGATATAGTGAGAATAAAAACAGAAAGAGAGCTTGTGAGAATCAAAATTGATGATGGAAATACTTTTTGGAATGAAATTGGAGTTAATGCTGGTGACTCAAAGTTAATGCTGCTAGGCATACACTTACTACTGCTAGTGTTAGTTAATGCTATTAGGCATAAACTTACTACTGCTGGTTAAGTTAATGCTGCCAGGCATAACTTACTACTGTTACTACTACTGGGTCAGTTAATGCTGTTAGGCTTAACTTAGTACTGCTAGTTTTAAGTTAATGTTGTGAGGTGATTTTAAAAATACTTCAATTGAGTTTCGTTCAATCACTAATCGTTTTCAATCATTGTTAAACCCTTAATCCATAAAACCCTAACTCAATTTCATTATTAATCATCAAAACCCAACATCAATGGCTGCCCTAAAGTTCGCTAGTTCACACAACATGGTCGCATTCTTAGATAAACCCACTGAAAGTGATGGATTCGAGCAAATTGTGGATTTTTCGAACGCACATTCTATCAAATATGCGTTAACGGTTAATCCTACAATCTATACTTCATGTATTGAGCAATTCTGGACTACTGCAAAGGTCAAAGCTGTTAATGAAGAAGTGCAGATTCAAGCCCTAGTAGATAAGAAGAAGGTGATCGTCACTGAGACAAGTGTAAGAAGTGATCTTCAATTAGAAGATACTGAAGGTACCGAATGTCAGCCAAATACTATAATTTTTGAATAGCTGACACTCATGGGGTATAAAAATCTTACACAAAAGCTTACATTCTATAAAGCTTTCTTTTCACCTCAATGGAAATTCCTTATCCATACAATTATACAATGCCTTAGTGCTAAAACTACTGCTTGGAACGAATTTAGTAACACTATGACCTCAGCTGTCATCTGTCTTGCTACAAACCAAAAATTCAACTTTTCCAAGTACATTTTTGATAATATGATGAAGAACTTGGAGGGTGGGTTTAAATTCTTAATGTATCCAAGTTTGTGCAAGTGTTTTCATGAATAAACAAGTTGAAGGAATGTCCAAACATAAAAAGATTTATGTTACACCTTCTCACACTAAGAAGGTCTTTGCTAACATGAAGATAAAGGGAAAAGACTTTTCTGGTAGGGACACACCTTTATTTCCAACCATGATAGTTCAAGTATAAGAACAAGAGGGCGAAGGTTCTATAATGCCTACTGTTCCCCAACACACACCCACTATTAATCCACCATCAACATCTAAACCCCAGAAGAAACAGTCTATAAGGAAACAAAGGAAGGACACTGAAGTTTCTCAATCTAGTGATCCTACATAACCTATGGCAGATGAGACTGAAAATGTGGCAAGTGTACCTACACATTCCAATGATCCACTACTCAGTGGTGAGGATAGACTGAAACTAAATGAATTGATGGAACTTTGTATCAGCTTATCACAAAGAGTTCTTGCTCTAGAGACTACAAAGACCAATCAAGCACTGGAGATTGATAGCTTAAAAAGGAGAGTAAAGAAGCTTGAGAAGAAGAAAGGGTCAAGAACTCACAGGCTCAGAAGATTATACAAGGTTGGTAGATCTGCAAGAGTTGTTTCCTCTGAATATAAAGGTTTGGGTAATCAGGATGATGCATCCAAACAAGGGAGGAAAATTGATGAAATTGACCAAGATACAGAGGTTACATTAGTTGATGAGACTTAGGGGAGGAATTATGATAACCTAATGTTTGATACAGGTGTTTTAGATTAGCAGGAAGTTGAGGTTGAAAAGGTAGTTAGTACTGCTGAAGTTACTACTGTCAGTGCTACAACAACAACTGTTGATGAATTGACTCTGGCTTAGACCTTAATAGAAATCAAAGCAGCTAAACCTAAGGCTGTTACAACTGCTGCTACAACAACTACAACTGCTGTTACAAGACCCAAGGCTAGAGGGGTTGTAGTTCAAGAGCCAAGTGAATTTACAACAACAACACCACCTTCACAACCATCACAACTTCCACATGCTAAAGACAAAGGCAAGGCAAAAATGATTGAACCTGAAAAGCCTTTGAAAAGAAAAGATCAAATTATGATTGATGAAGAAATTGCTCTAAATCTTCAAGCTCAATTACAAGCTGAATTGGAAGAAGAAGAGAGGCTTGCAAGACAAAAGGAAGAAGAAGCCAACATAGCTTTAATTGAATCATGGGATAACACACAAGCTATGATGGATGCAGATTATGAGCTAGCTGCAAGATTACAGTCACAAGATCAAGAAGAGTTGACTATTGAAGAAAAGTCAAAATTGTTTGTAGAGCTCATGGATAAAAGAAAGAAGCATTTTACAAGACTTAGAGCAGAAGAGCAGAGAAGAAAACCACCAACTAAGGCTCAAAAGAGAAATACAATGTCTACTTATCTAAAAAACATGGCTGGATACAAGCATAATCAATTGAAGACTAAAAGCTTTAAGGATATTCAGATGTTATTTGATAAAGCCATGACAAGGGTAAACACATTTTAGACATGGATACAGAGTTGGTGAAAGGCAGTGAGACAAGAACATAAGGAAGTTCTAAAAGAGCAGGAGAAGAACTTAAATCTAAAAATTTAAAGAAGCAAAAGTTAGATGAGAATGTAAAAGCTAAAGTAGATGATGATTAAGAAGAAGCAAAGATGAAAAAGCATATGAAGATAGTTCCTGATGATGAGGTAGCAATTGATGCTATACCTCTAGCCACTAAGCCTCCAATCATTGTTGACTGGAAAATCATCAAAGAAGGAAAGATAGGATACTTTCATATCATAAGAGCTGATGGAAGTTCAAAGAGGTACTCATCTATGATTCAGATGCTTCAGCATATTGACAGAGAAGACTTGGAAACACTCTGGAAGTTGGTTAAAGCTAAACATTGGTTAACAAGGCCAGAGGAGAGCTATGAGAGAGTGTTATGGGGTGATCTAAAAGTGATGTTTGAACCTGATGTAGAAAGTGAAGTATGAAGGAATCTGCAAGGACACAAAGTGATAGTTTGGAAGCTATTTTCTTCAAGTGCAGTACATTTTGTAAGGTTTCAAAATTTGTATATATTTATGCTGGTAGAAAAAAAGGATCCTCTTACATCTGCAACAATCACAGAAATGCTCAACAAGAAGCTTCAAACTGACCATTAGAATGAAATGTGTTATCAGCTTCTTAAGCTCATGACAAAATAGCTCAAGAATCCTGGAAGTGTTTGAATGCATCCTCCTAGTGAAGATAAAGCTTTTAATCAAGAAACTTGAAGATTCAGAATATGAACATTAAGTTTAGGGGAGTATTGTTAGGATTAAAAGACTTCATAATGATCTTGGAGTTAATACTGCTAAGGTTAGAGTTACTGCTGCTAAGCATAACTTAGCGATGTTAGTGATATTAGTGAAAAATATGCTAAGTAGTTAGTACTGCCAGTTAATACTACTAGTATATATTACTTCTGCTAATGGAAGTTAAGACTGCTCAGAGACTTAGAAGAAATACTACTAAGTAGTTAGTACTGCTAGTATAGGTTAGACTGCTTGAGTAAAGTTACAACTGTTAGCATAAAGTTAGTACTGCTAGTGTAACTTAGTACTGCTGATGAAGAATAAAGAAAATATTCTAAGTAGTTACTACTGCATGTGTACAGTTAATGCTGCTAGTTACAATAGCTGAAAGATTACAACTACTAGAAGAGTTTCTACTGTTAGAAGGATAAAGACAAAAGAAAGGATAAAGATGAAGATTGTTTATCAAGATTACTTACGGGATAAGTATGAGATATTTTTGTAAAAGATACGTATAAGTTATATGTTTAGAAGATCATGATAACTTAGGAAAATATTGTAAGCCTGTTAGGATTCCTTGGTGTATAAAAGGAGGTCAAGGCATAGACTTAGATATCTAAGAATCGTTTTGTTTTTTATATCATTATAGCTTCAAGGTTTTATAAACCCCAAACACTATTAAGAGTGTTCATTTTATATTAAGGCTAAAAGTTTGGTAAACTATTTGTTATTGATCTTGTTCATTACTGTTTCATTAAAATTCTTTTTAGTATCATTGACTAGATTCCGCATAGTCTTTGATATTCACAATTAAAGTTTCTATCATAGTTGTTTTGGATTTATTCAATACAACTTAAGCTTATACAAGCTAAGCAAGATCTATTATATTGGGATCAACAATGAATATGTCATAAGTGATTTTAAAAGGTTTTGAGTACTAAATTTTAAATTAAAGATTTAGAAGAGTTAAAATATTTTCTTGGTATTGAAGTTTTACGAAATGATAAAGGGATTTGTATGTCTTAAAGAAAGTATTGCATGGAACTTTTACATGAATATGGGTTGTTGGCAACTAGGCTGTTGAAAATCCTTTTCCAAAAAATACAGTTCTAAATTTTAAAGAAACTAAAAAAGATAAGTGTTTGAATAATTTTACTAATTATCAAAAATTGGTAGGTAAACTCATATATCTTACAAACATTATACCTAATATTGGTTATGTTATGCACTGTTTAAGTCAACACACGTATAGTCCTTTACAGTGTCATTTTAAGGCTACTTTAAGGGTTATACTTAAAGTAGTCTCTAGGTCTTGGGTTATAGTTTAACAAAAATTCTAATTTAAAGCTAAGAGCTTATTCTGATGCAGACTGGGCTAAATGTCCTAAATTAAGAAAATCTATTACTGGGTTTTGTGTTTTCTTAGGTCAGTCTTTGGTGTCATGGAAAAGTAAAAAAACAAGCCACTATATCTAGAAGTTTTGCTGAGGCAAAGTATAGAAGTATGGCTTCTACTACTTTTGAAGTCATTTGGTTGGGATATTTATTACATAGTCTTGGGTGCTAAAAATTTTATATCCAGTTGAGTTGTTTTGTGACAGTAGTTTAGCTATTTAAATAGCTGCTAACCCTGTATTTCACAAAATAACCAAACACTTTGAGTTGGATCTACATTTGGTTAGAGAGAAAGTATCTACAGGCATTATTAAGACTGTAAAAATTCATACTGATGTTCAAATTGCAGATATTTTTACCAAGTATCTTGTTATTGTTCAACACTCTTTGTTTTGTAGAAAACTTGGTATGAAAGACTTGTTTACAGTTAAAGTAGTTGATAAAGATCAGGTCAAGAATGTATCTGCAAAAAGTTAAAGATCTAGAAGATGACTGACTCAAAAGCTTGAGGAAGGATGTTAAAGTTATAAGCTCAAATGTTCAAGTTTTGGTCAAACATTAGTCAGAGGGGTTAATATGGCATTCTTTTATAGTTGATATAGCTAGCTTCTAAGTTTAGTAGAGTTTGAAAAGCTGATAAGAGATGAAGGGCTAAAGGTGAATGTTTTGGCTTATATAAGCTCCTCTTCCTCTAGGGGTTTTCATTTAGTCTGTTTTGATCATATTGTTTCTCTCTCAAAGTCTATTATATCTTTTCTGTTGTTCTTGATATCTTCTAGATGTCAAAGTGTCGTTAGTTTGATTCTAAATCAATCTCTTTATTTGATTTAGTAATCCTTTGAGTGTTTGAGTGATTCTTGTATGTGAGGTAGCTATGTCTTCCTAGAAGAGATAGCTTATTCTTTCCATTGTAATTGTTTGGTTAGCACCTAGTTGGGGACTAATCTTCTTGTATCTTTAGTAATAAAAAGCACAAGGGGTGGTTAGTTGTGTGCAAATCTGGTGTTGATTTGAGTTTTCTGATATTCTTTACGTAGAGAATGTTTGGATACATGATAAATAACTTCATTGCAGGTGTTAATTGTATTATAAGTGCATTAGATTTTATGTGCAACTACTCACGACTGCTTATACATATAAGGTAAATCAGCTAAATTAAGAGTTACACATAGTACATGAGGAGGTGTTTTCTTCTCTTTGCATACCTAAATGAAATCGCATATTGTCCTCCAGAACCAACCAGTAGAATGTCACTAAAATCGAAGGATAATAAATTATGGTTATAGTAAAAGTAAAAAAAATTGCACATGAAGGCATGAAAAAGTTGATGAATATGTGATGTCAAGTTGAATTAGTGTTATGTTTAGTCTTCATATTAGCTTCTAATAAGTCTAGGGGGTCTTATGGTAAGTTTAAACTTATCATTAGTCAAGTAGTATTAGGATGGGTCGTTAGATTTGCTTGTGTCCCAAGACCAACCCATTCTCTCTTTTGTAACCAACTTAGACTCCTTGTTGGACTCGGTTGACCCTCCCCCTCATCTCTATAAAAGGAGGTGAGGGGGAAAGGGCTTTGTACGTCATTCTTTTAATACTAATCATTTGATTAGGGTTTTATCGTGCTTGCTTTATTTTTCCTGTTGACATAACAAGTTGCTGGTGTGTGTGTGTTTTGTCTTTAAGATCGGGTTTATTTCACTCTAGCAGTCAGGTTGTAGGCTATCAAAACCTACAACTAGTATCGGAGCTCGGGTTCGCAGGTTCACCGGTTAACTAGGATCGATCAAGAAGGCTTATTTGTTGTTCATTTTTCTGGAAGGATGAAGAGGTTATATTCTGTTTGGGCTACCAGGTTCTCGACAACAAAGGTTCTTGGCGTTCAGATTTATGGATGTCAAGATGCAACAGGGTATCGATGAAAAGGGTTCTTGAGTTTTTTGAGTTGTCAAGGTTATCGATGCGGGTTAAAGAAAGCTTAAGAATTCATTGGTTTTCTGTATATTGGAGATCAACAGAGCATTCGGTCTCGTTTCAGATTTTTGTTGGGTTTTTTTATGAAGAAGAAAAAGACCGCGACACTGTCTCATAACTTCAAACGATAAAAGCGATCTTGGAGGGAAGACTTTTAAAGTCGTATAAGAATCTTTTTTAATTCTCTTTTAATATTAAAAGCTATTAGATTTTAAAGTACTAGAATGGTTATTAATTTGTCAATTTGTGATTTGTGTTTTTTATTTATCACAGTGTATTAAAAATTAGAGTTAATTGCATTTTTGGTTCCTGTGGTATGGCCAAATTGCAGGTTTGGGACCCTAACTTTTGAAATTGCAGTGATGGCCCCTATTTTCAACTTTTCGTTGCAAATTTGGTCCCCGGGCCAGGACCAAACCTGCAATTTGGCCAAACCATAGGGACCAAAAATGCAACCCAAAAGGACCAAACCTGCAACCCAAACTTGAAAATAGGGACCATCACTGCAATTTCAAAAGTTAGGGTCCCAAACCTGCAATTTTGCCATACCACAGGGACCAAAAATGCAATTTACTATAAAAATTACTAAAGGATAAAGGAAGATGACAGGAGCTGAGTTTGATATCGAGAAATTCGATGGCAATAATGATTTTGGGTTATGGAGGATCAAGATGTGCGCTTTATTAATCCAACATGGATGTGAAGTAGCTCTGGAGGTTTTACTCGCAGATATGGAAGCTCAAACGAAAGCTGGGCTAAACAAGAAAGCTCATAGTTCCGTGATTTTGTGTTTAGGTAACAAGGTTCTAAGAGAAGTTATCGGGAAGACGACTGCAGTAGGGGTTTGGTCAAAGCTCAAGAATTTATACATGACAAATTCATTGGCCAACAAGTTGTACCTGAAGAAGAAGTTGTCGGCAAGGGTATCACGCACAACAATATGCCAATGTTTAATACCGACAATACCAACACATGACATATTATGGTCTCCATAAATATCCCTTGCAAAGACCCTGGAGCAAGCTGAGCATGGCTTTGGAACAGAGAATAAAGGAACACCCAACCGATAGCATAACACACATAAGTAAGTCCTACCATTCATAGTCTATCCCAACCCAGAGATCAAAACCACCCTAAGCTAGTCAGAAGTATAGTATTCCATTTGAGACTTCCATAAAGCTATTTGTCGAGTAAATAGGGAAAACGTAAATTCAGCCGTTTGAGTAACATGCGTAAAATATATATCTGCCAGTTTCTTTATGAGTTTGGGAGAAGCGATCTCAGTAGGATTACTCAAAAGGTCAATCTTCATTTTCACATTAAACCGCATAAGGCATCTTCAAAGGCACGCCCCGAAGCTACAATACCCGAATGTCGAAGCATCTTAGTTTGCAAGCTAGCAGACTGCAATCTAGATGCAAGAAAGGCATAATTTAAAATATCACATGCAGAATAAACACCAAGCCACCCAAATGCGAAGGGTAAGGTGGTAAGCCTTCATTGCTAAACAAAAAATCCAGGTCCAGACGTAGTGATAATACACTCCAGAGCAAATGAAGAGCCGCATCAAAAGAACGTTGGGATCGCTCAAAGACCCGAGGAGAGTATGTGCTCATAGCAAAATATAATTTTAATATACCCGCACAAGATCGAAGAAGCAGCAGCTCACACTGAGGTTCATTAATTTTAGCAACATCATCCATAAGCTCAATGGTTTTGGCCAATCTCTTCATCACAAGCTCCGTACTATAATCAAAATCCACACTTACAGTCCCACCAAGTAATTTAACACCATACCCAGGTTGACCAATATTAGGCGGGAAAACACCCGCAAGCCTGCTTTTGGGGTCTTCCTATGGCCAAAAAACCTCATTTTTATCAACATTGAGATGCAAGTCACAATGAGGTCCATCCTCCATAATTAACTCTAAAATCTTCCCCACCACTAAAGTATCACCAATAATAGTGCCATCATCAAGATACCAAGCCTGGAAGAAAAGGCTAAAAGAGTTTCTAATCTTACATATCAGAGGATGTAATACTAAATAAAAAAGAAGAGGTCCAATGGGATCACCTTGTTGCACACCTTGGTATGACCATAAGGTATATTCCCCATAATACAATCTAGCTGGGTTAGAGTAACAAAATTCCACCCCAACGTCAAATAGCAGGACAACGAAAGTGAACTTCCTGTAACATAACCTCTCGATCAACCAAATTGAAGGCATTTTTGAAATCCACCAACAACATAGAAAGACCCAAATCATCTCCTCGGTCCTCTATCAACCAATTCATGACATGAAGTATAGCCTCCTCTTCTCCTTATATCCCAACACCAAACTGTAAGTCATTTAAATAACCATCCAAAGAATGACCAATCATAACAGTACTAACCTTGGAAACAAGATGCCTCCAAACAATACCCATAGCTATAGGACGAATACCACCACTCGGCTTGACTAGCGATGTGAGGGGAGCACTAGCAATATATTCACCTAACATCTTGAGGCATTTCCCATCAAGAAAAAGGTTCACCACTTAGGTGATGGAAGAGACTAACTCATCAAAAATATCCATAGCAACACCACTTAAAAAATCCATGAGGTGTTGGGCACGCAAACCATCCCGTCCACAAGATGTGCCACTAGGAAAACTCTTAATCATGTCAAGAACCACATCAGGAGATGCAATGAATTGATGATGATCAATAGGTATATGTGGCAAGGAAAGAGCAGGTTTGAAGGGATGCTTAGCCTTTAAGTCTTTAAGAGTAACATCATTATAAAGAACAACGCCAGAAGCAGAAAAAACTCTGACTGCTATAGTATAATGGCCATCACAAATTTTCCTCTTACATTGCTTGACTTTCTGCTCATCTAAGTTAAGGTTTTCCTTACCATTATCAGACCATAAAGTAAAGGATTCAGCTAAAGCCTCCCTTACAAGCTACAAACTACCCCCAGGCATACCCCAAGATCAAATGACATTAACAATACTCTCTTCCTAGCATTGACGCTTTATACCAGACTAACACTCAAGATTACTCCATGGATAAAATGTTTTAAGGAGACCAAGAGGCATGACCAACAAACTAACCCAACAAGAAATGTCATCAGGCGTGCACATCATCTTATCAAGAGCTCCTTTCAAGACCCGAGAGAACCCTAAACAACACTTGGGAGGGAGGGATTTAATAGTGCGCAACCCTTTGAAAAGAAAACTATCAAGGAGAGGCAAAGTGAAACCATTATGCTCGTTTAGCACCAAACCCCCAACATGATCAAGTTGTACAGAAGAAGAAGCAACTTGTGGTTTGGTGAGGTCATACAACACAAACCTAACAATACCATCACCACAATCAGGTGGTGGCACAAAATCAGAACCATTTCCATGCTGACACTTGGTACGAAGAGTATGCGTTTTGAAACAAGTCCCGCATAACCAAAGACCCATATGCCTAAATGTAACCCCAGCCTCCTCAAAAACAATAATATTAGTGGTTAGAGACTGTTTTGTGATAGCGTGCACATCCCCATTGAAATGTCAGTCACACAGATGAGTGATCAACGGAAGGGAAATGAAAGGGCAATGAAAGCGCACAACCGTCATATATCCACCACAACAATTATTATTATTATTATTATTATTATGTTGATCAAAAGTTTTTTCGGCGTAGTTATATGCCGTTTTGGCATTTGTATCTTTAGTGCATTGTTAGTCTTTTTAATATATATTTCGATCAAAAGAAAGTTTGCTAGGACCTAGCCGAAGCTAGTTCAACTTTGTTCTTCACTATTAGATATGATTTCCTCCCATTTGCGTGTGTTTCTTCATTTTTAGCCAACTTCCACACGGAACGTAAACTCAAAGTGAACGCCATGTAATCAAGTGCATCCTTAACCACGTAACTAAGTACATCCTTAAACAACTTATGATCTTGTAATTGTCTAGTTGTTCTAAGGTATATCATGGATTTTATATATAAGGGTTTTGTTTGATACAATACAAGGTTTCATTGCTTCCACTTGTATGATTCTACTTATATAACAACAAACAACTTCATAAAACCATTCACGAAGCATATAATCGGATGAACATATATACTTGCAAGATTTGATTTAATTACCGTGCCAAATATGGTTGTCGGTGTGAACAAACAGATTTACTTCTTCCGTCCTAAAATTGTTACAAAAATGACACAAATTAAAAAATGTGTAATCATTACACTGTGAAACCAACATAAATTTATGGTTATCTTCTAAGGAGTTTTCTGTTGGTAGAAGTTTTTGAAGTCAACAATTAGTTTGAGACATGGAAAAATGTAAAGATGGATAATAATAGTAGGACGGATGGAGTATTTAAATATCAAATTAAAGCTTATATGGAACTAGAATACGACATTAATTTTAAAGCCTTCAGAATATAGAATGGTAAAACTGTCTTGTGTATTTCTCATTAGGACGAGTGGCTTATATAGCCTACAAAGATATGGGTTTGAGCCCAAGTTATAGATAAGAACAAGTATAGCTAATATATTAACTAATGATTGACAATCATGATAATGATTGACAAATATAAAAACATTTATGCTAAATATATTTTAGTTAAGAAAAACATTTATGCTAAAAAAGATTCTAATAGAAGATTAGACCAATATAAAAGACTTAACAAGATAGAGGATACACTCTATTGGTGGGTGGCTGCACCAAATCTTCATGTTGGATATCATATTACTTGACGAGATCAGTTATATCTAATGGATCTGATTCAGTATTAAAGTGAGATGGTTCCTAAAAAGTTTCAAATGTCTAGAGTTAGTTTTATTCTTGTGGTAGTAGAATACCAAAGATAAATTATGATCCAAGATCTAGAAATACAAGACGACTTTTATATGAAAATCAAGGCACATTTCCATCTTACCAATTTAAAACCAGCCCATATACATTTCAAACATATAATCCCACGAAAATCATCGAATGAGTAATCTCTGAGCGACACAATGCATCCACAATGGATGGGCTGTAACGATAAACACAACATTTGTTACAAGAAATAGAGAAATGGTGGTGTAGATCTTGATACATGTTTCCTAACATAAATTATCTAAGAATAAATTTTTAAACATAATAGTTAAAACATATTCTGTAATTTACTCACCCTTGTACAATCTTCGCACTCCCGCCAACCATCTTCATCCGAATGAAACTTTTCGCAGAATTTTCCATCCTTATATACAGAACTGCATGGATTCAGATGCAAACCAGTTACGGAGTTGTATAGACTTATAGTAATAATTATAAGGAGATATATATCAGTATATATATCAAAAGATATATATCAAAAGATTATAACATCATCCACCATTTCTTTCATCTCCAAAATATTTTTTTCTCATTTCTGTTTGAAATTAAATTCTTATATGTGATCAGTAAATTATACAGCATAGGCTGGGTAAATCATATAAAGATCCTCTTTTATTTCACTGTATTTCAATTTGGGTGTTTCTAAAAATAAACTATGAGATCCAAAACAGCTTAAAATACAAGAACTTCAGGTAGATTACTATAAATCTACCATGCTGAATCAACTAATATAGCTTATAAACAATCGACAAAAAAAAGAAAAAATACAAATCAAATCATACAAACAAATAAACAAAAAAAATAATAAATGTATAAGAGTGTGAATCAGATTGGCGAAACTTACTAGCAGATACCACAGAGCTTAGCAAATCCGCCCGTGCATAATTTCCATCCGTTTGATAACTGATCAGAGGATGACTTGTTGCAGTTGAAGCAAGGTATGATTGATGATGAAGCGGCCATTAGGTTGGATTTTTTTAGAAAACCGTTTTAAAGATGTTAAAAATGACAGATTAAGTAATAAATTTATGACACCAAAAACCCACAATTGTCCGAGATGTGGAAGTT
>BQNB010156620.1:0-11442 GCA_026074375.1 Tanacetum coccineum | reverse complement strand
AATCTAACACAACTATAGTAGAAACTTTGTTTGAATGTATTAAAGATTATGCGGAATCTAATCTTTAATATTGAGAAAAATTATCAATGAAACAGTAATTCAATGAACATATAATTCAACAAACAAATAAGCTCCAATATTATTAATGATAATAATACGAATACTCTTAAAGTATTAGGGTTACTAAGACCTTGAAGCTATGAATTATACGACTAAGATTGATTTTTGGTTTTGGTGTTTCAATCTCTATGCCCTAGGACCTTATTTTATACACCAAGGAGTCCTACTCGGCTCACAATACTTTCCTAAGTATATAAAATCTTTTCTATAAATAACTAATACATATCAAGTAAGCAATACTAACAAACAGTACTAACTTACACTAGCAGTGTTAACTTACACTAGCAGTACTAACTTAACACTAGCAGTACTAACTTAACACTAGTAGTACTAACTACTTAGAATATTTTCTTAAGCAGTAGTAACTCTTCAACATCATTAACTTCAAGCAGTCTTTGTACTAGCAGTAGTAACTTTCACTAGCAGCATTAACTTTTGTACCAGCAGTAGTAACTACTTAGTATATTTTCTTTGAAGTCTCTAAGCAGTATTAACTCCAGCTGAGCAGCATTAACACAAACATGAGCGCAGTAATTCTAACAGCATCAAGAATACTTTTAATCCCAACAATCCTCCCCTAAACTTGATATTCTTCTTCAAAATCATCAAGTTTCTTCATTTAAAGCTTCATCAACACCAGGAGGATGCTTCCAAACACTTCTTTACTTCTTAAGCTGTTTCTTGATCAATTTACACAGCTGATAAGCCATTTCACTTTCATAATCAATTTGAAGCTTCTTTTACAACATCATTGAAAGTGTAGGTGGTGTAAGAGGATACTTCTTCTCTACCAACATGTAAATTTGCATAGACTGCATCATCAAGGAATGTACTCCACATGAGTCATACAGCTTCCATTCCAACACTTTGTATCCTTGTTGATTCCTTCATATTGCATCATTTACATGTGGTTCAAACATTGTTTTCATATCATTCCATAACAGATAATCCATGCTTTCCACTGGTTTGTTGATCCATATCTAGCTTATACCAACTTGTACAAGTCTTCCAAATCTTCCCTGTCAAAACTTTTAAGCATTTGACTAAAGATCATGTACATCTGAGACTTTCCATCAGCTCTCACTATTTGATAATAGCTTTTTCTTCCTCTTTATAAATCTTCCAGCCAACAATACTGGAGACTAACAAGCCTAAAGGTATATCATCAATTGTTACCTCTTCTTCATCTAAATGATTTCCAAACACTGTTTAAGCTCTGCTATTTCTTTGTCATCTTCACGCTTTTTGCTTGTGCATTCTTTTATATCACGTCTGTTCTGCTCTCTTTCTTTGCTTCTACAACTCTGTTCTGAAAAGTATTCAAATGATTTACCCTTTGAATGCTCTTGTCAAACATCTCTTGATACAATCAAACTCTTTAAACTTCAAATATTTGAGCTTGTATCCTTCATGTTTCTTTAGGTAAGTACACATTATCTTTCTCTGTTGAGCTTTTGTTGGTGGTATTATTCTTTCATCCTTCTACTCTTTTAGCTGCAAAATGCGTTCTTCTTTTCTTTAAGAGTTGTTGAAATAACGTAGCCTTTTCTTTAACAGACAACTCTTCTTGTTCTTGTGCTTGCAATCTTTTTAGCCAATTGATCATCATCACAATCTTTGCCTGTAGATCATCCCATGTTTTCAATCCAGACAATAATTGGCTTCTTTTTCTTTTTCACTTTCTCTTTTTCAAGTCTTTCTTCTTCATCAAATTCAGCTTGTAATTTTAAAGCAGCTTCTTCATCAAGCCAGATTAGATCTTGCTTCTTTATAGGCTTTACAGGTTCTATCCATATTCCTTTACCTTTGTTCTATGATTGTTGTGAAGATATTATTGTTGTAGATTCACCCAACTCTTGAATAACAACCCCTTTCTCCTTTGATTTTGTACTTTTTATTTCCATAAGTACTTGAGCTAAAGTAATATCATCAATAGTTGTAATTGTAGCAATAGTTGTTGTGGCAGCACTAACAGTTGTTGCATCACCAGCAGTACTAACTACATTACCAACATCACTAACTTGAGTAACATCAATAATTAACTTAGCAGAGTTAATAACTTCAACTACCTCTTCAACAACATTAACTTCATTATTTACATCTTTAACAACAACTTCTTGTTCTGCAACAAACACCTCCTCACCATATAAAACATTCACATCAAACATCTCTTCATCCACATTTTAAACACCAACCAGGGTAATTTCTTCATCTGCATTAATAGCATCAATCGTCCTTTGTTTGGATGCATCCTCACCCAAACTTTCTTCATTATCAGAGGATTCTAGTCTAGCAGTCAAACCAACTATATATAATCTCTTCAACATATGAGTTCTTGATTGTTGGGTTTAAAAGACTTCAAGATATTCTTAGAGTTACTGCTGCTCAGGTATATATTAGTGCTGTCAAACATAACTTAGTGCTGCTGGTAATACTAATGAAAATTATACTAATAGTTATAACTGTTTGTATAAATTACTACTGCTAGTTACTTACTAAGTTAGTATGATTATATAAAGTTACTGCTGCTATTGAAGTTAATAACTACTGCTCAGGAGATAAGAATGAAAAATATACTAAGTAGTTACTACATACGCTAGTCACATAAAGTAGTACTGCTAGTGTAAAGTTATACTGCTTAGAGTAATCTCTAAAGCTAGTTTAATACTGCTGTGCTCAATATACAAATTGCTGAGTGATTACATGCTAGAAAGGAATGCTGACAGAGATGAGATCAAAGATTGATTGGAGAACAAGAATACTACGAAGAGAAGATTAGTTATGTAAAGAAATATATGTATAACTTATTTGTTTAAGAGATTACGTTTGTTTATAGAAAAGATCATGATAAGTTAGGAAAGTATTGTAAGCCTTGTAGGACTCCTTGGTGTATAAAAGAGGCCCTAGGGCATAATGTTAGGAGTACATCTTTGATATTCCAAACTTCAAGGTTTTGATAAATCGATTAAACCCATCTGGATCGTTTTACAAAACAACATCATAAACATGCAGCGGAATAAAAGAACAATGATGTTTTAAACAAGGTTTTCTTTCATTGACGTTTCCCCTATACTCCAACTATAACTGGGCTACATCCAACTACTATGGTGGAAAACTCACTAACTAACTAACCTAACTAACTTTGTGTACACATACTTTTACTATTCACTCTCCATCAGTCGAAGTTTTCTATGGATGGTATATAACCTATGAGTCTATGTCTTCTTATATAATAGAGACCATAAGACTTACAAAAGGAAAACTTAATTGACACTTTATCAAACATTAATTAGTATTCAAACCACATTAATGATATTTATCTTCAACTTGTAACGCTTATCATTAATGATATTTATCTTCAACTTGTAACGCTTATCATTATTGTAGTCAAAACCTGATCTTGTAACTTCCTATAATGTTGAATAAGTCCCAGATTAGTCCTCTATTTTCACATTTGCGTCATTCATTTTGTCTCATCAAATCAAGAATCCCAACAATCTTCCCCTATTTGATGATGACAAAACAAACAAAGTCGTGTACGAACTTCCCCTTAAATAGAGAAGTTGAGATGTAATCATCTCCCTGAATGAAACAAAATCTTCCTTTGTAGATAGCTTCCCCTTAACTTATGATCATGCCACCACACATAATAAGCTGCAAATCAATAAACCTATAATCTTCTTCCCCTTTTTGTAATCATCTAATATGGGTCTTCTGTAGAAATGCAACTTGGATCATAACAGCTACAAACCATATACCATACTACCAATCCATCCTTCTAATACTCAAAATACCCTCCATGAAGCATAATAACTAAAATTGACTTTGAGCAGTAAGAAAAATAAACTTATCTCAGCAGTATAATAAAGATCACATATATTTGAACACTTCCCCTTAGTGGTGCATGATGAGTGGTTAAACATTTAAACAGAATAACTTTCCTGAAACCCATATGTTTACCATCCTCTGAATACTCGAACTTGTAGGCTCCAATGTAGTGATCACTGATGAAAAAAATAGAATAAAACGAATTTGAGGATGAAGTAGAACTCCCAACTTGTTTCTTATTCTTGTACTATCACACGACGTTGAAACCTCATACTCCTAATGTATAAGCAACCTGCATCTCTTGACAAAATCCTCATTCTGCTATAATGAGACACTGAGCCCAATAACTAACTCCTCAAGTGATAGCTAATGTGAGCATTGAGACACCTTAAGAAGAAAAATCACACATTCCTAGATTTTTGTAAGTCCTTCGTCACATTATACAAAACAACAAGTTTACCTCCTGCTAAAAGGTATGTTAAGCAACACACATTTGTGGAAACTCATCTACAATATCAAATAAGTTTGATAATCAATCGTCTTCGGTAATCAACCTCTTCAATAAATCCCAAACGAGCCATAAATCAATTTAATTATCTTCCCCTTAAAATTAAGCATTCAAGATCCAAAAAACCATCCAAAAACCAAATCATAATATTAACCCGATAATCTGATAAAGCAAACAGTATACGTTCATAAGTTATCGATAACACTAGCAGTACTTTGAATCACAACGAGCAGTACTTTAATATAGGGAGCAGTAAAACATTGAATAATAAATGAACAGTACTTCCTATACCTCAGGCATTAATAGATTTGCTCCAGGCAGTACTTTCATATTCTGAGCGTACCATCAAGAAACTTTATCATACCTTCATTCTTTGACCATAAGACCTCGAATCCTAGATCAAACGAGAGCCCATGGCTTGATACCAATGATAAGATCGATTAAACCCATCTAGGATCATTTTACAAATAACATCATAAACATGCAGCGGAATATAAAGAACAATGATGTTATTAAACAAGGTTTTCTTCATTGAACGTTTCCCTATTACCCCAACTATAACTTGGGGCTACACCAACTACTATGGTGTACTAACTATTCGACTCTCATCAGTCGATGTTTTTCTATGGATGAGATATATAACCTATGCAGTCTAATGTCTCTTATATATAATAGAGACCATAAGACGTTACAAAGGAAAACTTAATTGACACTTATCAACATTAATTAGTATTCAAACCACATTAATGATATTTATCTTCAACTTGTAACGCTTATCATTAATGATATTTATCTTCAACTTGTAACGCTTATCATTATTGTAGTCAAAACCTGATCTTGTAACTTCCTATAATGTTGAATAAGTCCCAGATTAGTCCCTCTTATTTCATTCGTCTTCATTTTGTCTCATCAAATCAAGAATCCCAACAGTTTTGAAAACCCTAACACTATTAAGAGTGTTCGTTTCATATTGAGGCTGAAAGTTTGGTAATCTGTCTTGTTCATTGATTTTGTGTTACTGTTTTATAAAGAATTCTTCTTAGTATCATCGACTAGATTCCGCATAGTCTTTGATATTCATAATCAAGGTTTCTACCATAGTTGTCTTGGATTTATTCAATACAACTAAGCTTCTTACAAGCTACTCAAGGACATTTAAGTGGATCGAACAAGTGGTATCAAAGCATGATGAGAAACTTTAAATAAGATGAAAACAATCTACACATACAGAACTGTTTGTTTATGAAAACATGAGGAAGGACTTCGATAATGGTTGCCTGCTAATTGGTCAAAACATCATACTCAAAATCTAGAGAATTTGAGCTAATTTGGAAAATGAGGATAGAACAGTACTTCCTAATGACAGATTATGCTCTTTGGGAAGTAATAGTAAATGGATACTCACCTCTACCAAAGAGAACTGTTGACAGTGTTAAGAAAACATATCCTCTCACAACTGCAGAGGAGAAGTTAGCATGGAAGAATGAGTTAAAGGCAAGAGGTACACTGTTGATGGCTCTTCCAAATGAACATCAACTAAAGTTTAATACCTATAAATGTGCCAAGACTCTGATGGAAGCCATAGAGAAAAGGTTTGGAGGTAATAAGGAGTCAAAGAAAACTTAGAAGACACTTTTAAAGCAATAGTATGAGAATTTCAATGGATCAAGCTCAGAAGGACTTGATCAAACCTATGATAGGCTTCAAAAGCTTATCAGCAGCTAATATTGTCTCGTGCAGAACTAATTTCTCCAATATCAAGAAGATATGAATCTGAAGTTTCTAAGAAGTCTCCCATCAGAATGGAAGACTCATACCTTGATCTGGAGGAACAAACCTAATTTAGACACCTTAAGCATGGATGACCTATATAACAATCTAAAGATTTATGAAACTGAAGTTAAAGGGTCATCAAGCTCAAACCAAAATTCACCGAATGTGGCTTTTGTGTCTTCCAATAACTCTGGCAGTTCCAATTAAGCTTATGGTTCTAACTCTGCCAATGCTGATAGTATGAGTGATGATGTGATCTATTCTTTCTTTGCAAACTAATCCAACAGTCCACAATTAAATGATGAGGACTTACAACAGATTGATGCTGATGACTTGGAAGAGATGGATCTAAAGTGGCAGATGGCTATGTTGACCATGAGAGCCAGAAGATTCCTAAATAAAACTGGAAGGAAGATTAATGCCAATGGTTCTGACTGTCATAAAAAGGGTCATTTTGCAAGGGAGTGCAGGGCTCCTAGGGAGAACAGGAATAGAGAACCTATAAGGAGGAATGTGATAGTGGAAACAACAGAGACAAACGCTTTGGTCGCTCAAGATGAACTTGCATATGACTGGAGTGATCAGACTGAAGAAGGACCTACAAACTTTGCACTTATGGTATATACATCTTCAGGTTCTTTTAAGTTCTTTAAGCTCAGATTCTAAGGTATCTACTTGTTCTAAAGAATGTTTAAAATCTTATGAAACTCTTAAAGAACATTATGATATCGACAGAAAAAAAAGATTTATAAGTCTCAATTAAATATAGGTGCCTATAAAGCAGGTTCTAGAATCTTCTGTAGAGGCTAGACTAATGTTATAAAATGAATGAGGTTGTTTTTGAGAAGACATAAAAGATTTTAAAACTTGAATATTTAAGTTAATAGATAATGCAACTAACGAGGCTTAGAAAGAAATTTTTGAAAAAGCTGAAAAGGAAAGAGATGATTTAAAACCAACGCTTAGAAAAGATTGGAATTCATCTAAAAAAATCTAAGCAAACAGTTAGAGATTCAAGTAAGTGATAAGCTCAAGACTGTGTGGAGGTTTGATAGTCATGGTGTATGGATAGTCCATGAGAATATAGGTACAAAACTAGTGAAGGTTTTTATGGTGTTCCCCTCCCTAGACTGGGAACTTCAAGCCACCATAATATGATTTGGTACTTAATGATGAGGAGAATATGTTTTGTAGTGAGTTCAATAACTAGTATACCTGATGTTACAATAATGAAGCTAAGACTATGTGTCAAAACCTAAGGTGTGTTGGTGAATCCACTTATTAAAGACTAGAAATCTAACATGAGGATGAGAATAAATGAGTTTAAGTCTAAACAGAGAAAACCTAGTTTTGCCAAAACAGAATTTGTTAAATCTAATGAGCATGTGAAAACACCTAGGGAGTCTGTTAAGAAGGTAGAGAACAAAAAGCAAGCTAAATACCCTAGGAAAAACAGTCAAAGCCCTAGAGGTAACCAGAGAAACTAGAATAATTTGATGACTCAGAAATTAGGAAGTAATTTTGAGTTTAAAAATAAAGCTTGTTATGAATGTGGCAGTTTTAATCATTTGATCAAAGATTGTGATTTGTATGAAAAGAAAATGGTAGAGAAAACTGTATGGAACAATGCTAGAAGGGCAAATCACCAAAATTCTCAAAGAATGACTCACCCTCATCCAAAAGGAAATTTTGTTCCAAAAGCAGTCTTAATGAAATCTGGCATTAAAACACTTAATACTGCTGGGCAAAACTTTTCAAAAGCAGCAGTATCAGTTAATATTGTCAGACCAATTAATACTGCCTACCCAAGACAAACAGTGAATTGTGCAAGGACAGCATCAAATGTTTTTAATAGAGCACACACACATGTTAGAAGCCCATTTAACAAGTCTACAACAAATAAGAATAGTAATTTAAAAGAAAAAGTTAATATTGTTAAGGGAAATGTTACTACTGCTAGGCCAAAAGCAGTAGTAAGTGATAATAAGGTATATGAGGCTAATGTTGTTAAGGACTCAGCATGTTGGGTTTGGATACCAAAGCAAAAGGTTTTAGACCATGTCTCCAGACACAATGGTGCATCAATAAACTTTGAAAGATTTGACTATGTTGATGCACAAGGCAGATCCAAGTCTGTAATGGCTTGGGTCCCCAAGAGAGCCTGATTCTCTTACTTTTTGTGTAGGGTAATCCACAGCTATAATTGCAAGAAAAAGGAGTCATTGACAGTGGATGCTCTAGGTACATGACTGGAAACAAGTCCTACCTCTCAGATTATAAAGAAATTTATGGTGGATTTGTTGCATTTGGAGGAGATCCCAAAGGAGGTAGAATCACTGGTAAAGGTAAAATCAGTACAGGTAAATTGGATTATAAAGATGTGTATTTTGTTAAAGAGCTTAAGTTTAACCTTTTCAGTGTCTTACAAATGTGTGACAAGAAAAACAGTGTTCTTTTTACAGGCACTAAATGTGTTGTTTTGTCTCCTGACTTTAAGCTACTTGATGAAAATCATGTTTTGCTTAGAGTTCCTAGAAAAGATAACATGTATAGTGTTGATTTAAAGAATATTGTTCCTTCAGGAGGTCTAACTTGTCTCTTTTCAAAGGCCACATTAGATGAATCTAATTTATGGCATAGGAGGCTTGGGCATATAAATTTCAAAACACTAAACAAACTAGTGAGGGGAAACCTTGTTAGAGGTTTACCTTCAAAGATTTTTGAAAATAATCACACATGTGTTGCTTGTCAGAAAGGAAAGAAATATAAAGCCTCTTGTAAGACCAAGACTGTAAGCTCAATCAACCAACCATTACAAATGTTACATATGGATTTGTTTGGGCCAACATTTGTAAAGAGTCTAATGAAAAAGATGTACTGCATAGTTGTCACAGATAACTATAGTAGGTTTAGTTGGGTTTTCTTTTTAGCCACTAAGGATGAAACTAGTGAAATCCTTAAAACATTCATAACTGGCATAGAAAATCTAATAGACCTTAAGGTGAAAGTAATTAGATGTGATAATGGGACTCAATTCAAGAATAAAGTCATTAATCAGTTCTGTGAAATGAAGGATATTAAGAGGGAATTTAGTGTTGCTAGGACTCCATAACAAAATGGAGTAGCAAAAAGGAAAAATAGGAAACATAATAGAGTTGTTTAAGACTATTGCCTAGCTGATTTCAAAATTGCCAACAACTTTTTGGGTCCTGAAATCAGTTAAAACTGCCTTATATGTTCAAAATAGGGTGTTCGTTAACAAGCCCCCCACAACAAGACCCGTTATGAACTTTTTCTAGTAAAAACCTACCTTAAGCTTCATGAGACCATTTGGGTATCTTGTTACTATTCTTAATACATTAGATCACCTAGGTAAGTTTGAGGAAAGTCATGGTGAAGGGGTTTATATTGTAAAGATACTCTACTCAATAGCATAAGCCTAAAGGGAAATTCAACAGTAGAACTAGGATAGTAGAAGAGAACCACACACCTAATATTGCAGGAAATGGATCTAATTGGCTTTTTGATATAGATGCTCTAACAATATATATGAATTATTAGCCAGTTGTTACAAGGAATCAAACTAATGGTAATGCAGGTACCAAAGAAAACATTGATGCAAGTCAAGATGGAAAGAAGATAGTACCTGATCAAAAGTATATACTTCTACCATTGTTGACATCTGATCCAACACTCTCTAAAAGATCAAAGGATTCTCCTGATGTTGGATTCAAACCATTAGGGGAGGAGGAAAAGATGAATTTGAACATCAAAGATTGCAATAGTGAGTTGCCAAATACAGGGGAGGCCAAGAGTTAAACAAAGTCAGATGCGAATGTTCAATAGCACTAACAACTTTAATACCTATTATCCCAACTGTTATGCAGAGCCTTGACATAGAAAATAATGTTGTTGATGAGAATATAGTATATGGATGTATTGATGATCTAAATATGCCTAATTTGTAAGAGATTGTCTATTCTGATGATGATGAAGAAGTTGGTGTAGAGGCTGACATGAACAATTTGGCTACAACTATGCCTGTCAGTCCTATTCCAACTACAAGAGTTCACAAAGATCATCCACTTGAACAAATCATTGGAGATATACATTCAGCACCGACAAGGAGAATGACAAAGACTACAAATGAACAAGGGTTTATTAGTGCTGTTTATGAAGGGAAATCTCATGAAGACCTTCATACTTGTCTGTTTGCTTGTTTCCTATCACAGGAAGAGCCCAAAAAGGTAATCCAAGCATTAAAAGATCCAAGCTGGATAGAAGCTATGCAAGAAGAGCTTCTGCAGTTCAAGTTACAACAGGTTTGGACCTTGGTGGATTTACCACATGGCAAAAGAGCCATTGGTACTAAATGGGTGTACAGGAACAAGAAAGATGAAAGAGGTATTGTGATTAGAAACAAGGCAAGGCTGGTTGCACAGGGTTACACTCAAGAAGAGGGAATAGATTATGATGAGGTTTTTGCTCCAATTGCTAGGATTGAAGCAATTAGGCTATTCTTAGCCTATGCCTCATTCAAAGACTTTGTAGTATACCAGATGGATGTGAAGAGTGCATTTTTGTATGGCAAGATTGAAGAGGAAGTTTATGTCTGTCAACCTCCAGGGTTTGAAGATCCAGAGTTCCCTAACAGAGTTTATAAGGTAGAAAAGGCATTATATGGTCTACATCAAGCTCCTAGAGCTTGGTATGAGACTTTATCTACCTATTTATTAGACAATGGATTTCAGAGAGGTTAGATAGATAAGACTTTATTCATTAAAAGGGTCAAATGTGATGTTCTACTAGTTCAAGTATATGTAGATGATATCTTTTTTGGATCTACTAAGAAGGTTTTATTCATTGAGTTTGAGAAGTTGATGCATAAGAAGTTTCAAATGAGTTCAATGGGTGAGCTCACATTCTTCTTAAGACTGCAAGTGACACAGACAGTTGATGGGACTTTCATCAGCCAAGACAAGTATATGGATGAAATTTTGAAGAAGTTTTGTTTTTCAATTGTGAAGACAACAAGTACACCTATGGAAACTTCAAAGCCTTTGATGAAGGATGAAAGTGTTGAAGATGTTGATGTTCACTTATATAGATTAATGATTGGCCGGATACCCACTATTATACCCAATACCCAAAATTAACCTATTTTCTTACTAAATAAGTCATATGGCCGGATATAAGCATATACACACATAATG
>BQNB010156619.1:0-15249 GCA_026074375.1 Tanacetum coccineum | reverse complement strand
TAAACCCGCGAGGGGATACATGCTCGTTACAAACTATTTTACATACTTATTTACCTTATAACAATGTGATTGTTTTTCAATGACTTAGTGAGTTCATAGCCTCGCCTTTCAATCTTTTGAATGTTTTATAAACCCGCAAGGGGATACATGCTCAATTGTTTTTAATATATACAAGTACTTAAAACCAATATTGTGAGTTCATAACCTCGCCTTTACTTATTTTACATGTTTTATAAACCCGCGAGGGGGATACATGCTTGTTACAAACTCTTTTACATACTCGTTTATCTTATAACAATGTGATTGCTTTTCAAGGACTTAGTGAGATTCATAACCTCGCCTTTACTTATTTACATGTTTTATAAACCCGCGAGGGGGATACATGCTTGTTACAAACTCTTTTATATACTCATTTATCTTATAACAATGTGATTACTTTTTAAAGACTTAATAAGTTCATAATCTCACATGCTTTATAAACCTGTGATATCTACTGTAAACCATGAATGCAAGTGTTCTCTAAACTATATGGTACCCTGATAAAAATCCCATGAACATTGTCTTTTGTTTTCAAGTTTCTTTTGGTTGGGTGTGTTGAAGGTTTTTGTAAAATCAGTTGTCCTACTTAGCTGAAACTCACTTAATAGCAACGGTTGATCCAACGACAACCTACGCACTAAATGCCACTGAATTTATTAAGTTTCTATCATGTCTGGTAAACGATGTGTGGTAAAACATGATATATGAAATAGTGAGAAAAGCACAGATAAGACCGAGGCTCAGGTAAGTAAGCAATGAATAGTACATGATTAATGTTGTCCTGCCTACATATAACTTATCAATGTTGTATGCAAGCTTTTTTGAATTCATCATCGCCTGTCTATAGAAAAGGATATCTGTTGTGGCTGCAAACATTATAGATTACGTTTCCAACGCGCATCATATATGCTGTAAATTTTATTACACAAAGGCCAACAACATCAAATGAAACTTAATATAGGGACAAACTTACATATGAAACATGTATGAGACCATCTGATATGTCACTTATGGTAAACGTCTTTGTGCATGAAAAACATAAATGACACACTAGTTGACTTAAGAAATGGTTCATGAACATGTTATACTTCAAGCAAACCCGAATTATAAAAGACCACATAAGGTTTAATCCTTACAACAGTAACAAATGAAGCTCATGTATGCGCATACTGAAACGGCACAGAACACTTGACATGGCTGCGACCACAACCCGGGTATGGTCTCTTTGCCCTGCCAATCCATGTATCACTTTCAAACGCCATATAATCAAAAATCTATAGTAGGAGCAGTTGGTTGTGAAACACTGATCATTAACCAAACAATATTATACCGGCTCAAATTGGAAAAGAACCAAACAACAGGATTTGTAACTACTGTACGATCAGCGCTCAAACTGTGTATGCAGACGCTTATTCTTGAGCAGTTTATGTGCGTGTACAGTATCTCACTTGATGCTTTAGACGCTCATAGACTGCTCAAGAATGGGTACACATCATAAAGCAGGTGAATGTCACACTTAAATTTTCAAATCAGTAGTAAACGATTGGCTCAGATAAGAGCTCGAGGTTTCGAGGAAGCATAAGTCTGTCATGGTTGCATACCTAATAGGTCACCAAGCTAAGTCACAAGTTTTCACACTTTTTTCTTGAAACCGCTCATATTCATCCTCATCAAGGTATTATTAGATAATATTTCATTCTGGTTGTAGCTAACCAACGATCGAGGCTCAGATAAAATGTTGCGACTGCAAACTAAACTGGAGTAGGAGGGCAAAGAAATGGAAAAACAGGATGTCCTATCATGGCTGCAACTTTAATAAGCTACCTTGCCAAAATGCAGGGCACCTCGTTTTTAATCCTCCTCACTTATAAAATCATCACTGTCTGTTGCATTATTCTTTTTCCCACTTCCTTCTCCCCCACTTTGTTTCTAATAATTAAACCCTAATCCCATATATGTTCACGTCATACCAATTACAGAAAGTGAATAAATAGACCATCCAAGAATGAAATGGTTTGGCTCATACATGTGAGCTCCGGACCAGATAAAGGGGTATTAGACACAACATGGCTGCAAGCATGTCGTGCTCGCCCCGCCAAGATCTGAGTTCATTTCAGCCTTCACGATTTGGCAACTCATTGTTGTTACAAAGTAATAGATGCACATATGCAATAGTATCTTCATAGCTAACAACAAACGCAATATGGGTCCGTAAATAGGAATGTGATACAAAGAATCACCCACGCTAATAAAACATACTTACATAATAAAATGTGTGGTAGCATATACCTTAAGCATCAGCGAGCGTAATTAATTGTCATCAAAACAACAATCAGCAAACAAACCATATGCTAGCAGCATTGTAAGCATAATAAAATCTTTATGAAACTATAAGTGTGTATCAGTCCTGCTTACCCAATATAGGTAGCATAAAGAAGATGCAAAACAGTATCAGCAAAGCATCAACAAAAGGCAACCAAGTAAACATAATATTGATCACGTATTCGACCCACTATGGCTGCAAACACAACAATTTACATCAACCAAACCAAAAAGACACGTGGCGGCTGCAAACACGAAGCCGTGATGCCCTGCCAAGCCACCTGTCACTTTCAAACTCGAAAAAAAAGGTAAGCAAGTGCAACACAACATTAGCAAAGCATTAACAAAAATCATTTAACCCGACATGGCTGTAAACACAATCTAGTGATGTCACCCGCCAAGATTCGGGTCAATTTCAGTCATGACAATCCAATAACATACCGTCTTTGTAAACAACTTGATAAGCAACACGAAGTGAAACACGCAAGCCAGAAACCAAAGCATCTAATAATCAAATAAATGTTCAATAACAACGAACCATAAAAACCATCAACTGAAAATAACAAAAAACCCAAACCAATGTAATCAACTCTTAAAACTATGAAAATATAACAAACATCAGCGCATTAATCGATCTAATTAATACCAAACATACAACCCAAAAAGACGCGTGGCGGCTGCAAACACGAAGCTGTGATGCCCCGCCAAGCTACACATTGATTTCAGGCTTGACATAAAAGGTAAGCAAATGCAACACAACATCAGCAAAGCCGTTACAAAGATTAATTATAGACGCCGGATTTTTGAAATGAGAAATAAAGTAGGAGAGAAGGATGAGAGAGAAGGAAGTGGGACGAATATATATTATAAAAACAATCGAGATTCATTTACTTTGTAAGTTGTGAACATATCAATCACCACAATCTAATAACTTGTGTTCGTTGCAAAACACGACAGTAACTGCAACATGTAAAGCCTACAATAAAGTTCAAACAACTTGATAAGCAACACGAAGTGAAACACAAACATAACCTCGTGCAGCCACGCCAAGGAGTTGGTTGATTTCACCATAAACGATCTTACAAAACCAGCCCAAAAAGATACGCGGAGGTTGCAAACACGAAGTCGTGATGCCCTGACAAGCCACACATCGCTTTCAGACTTAACACAGAAGGTAAGACAATGCAACAGAACATCAGCAAATCCGTAACAAAGATCATTTAACCCACCTTGGCTGCAAACATAATCTGTTGATGCCACGCAAAAATACAGGTTAATTTCAGCCAACACAATCATCGATGCAAAATACGACCCTATCTGCAAGATGTAAAGCCTACAATAAAGATCAAACAACTTGATAAGCAACACAAAGTGAAACACGCAGGCCAGAAACGAAAACATCCAAACTGAACACAATAATCAAACAAAATTCCATTAACAAAACCGATGAACCAATTTAATTAACTCTTAATACTATCAAAACATACCAAAAAGCATAAACATCAACACGTTAACGACCCAATTAGTAAAAAAACAAAACCCGTAATGCCCTGCGAAGCTACGCGTTGCTTTCAATGGATCTTTTACTCTGTAATCCTACTACGACATACATGGTTCCAAGTTCATAGATAATTGATGTATATTAATATGTGGTATAAATGGAAGCCAATAATAAATCCATATGACTACATCTGGTGTACGTTGCCATAATGATTTTGGTTGAGGTCCAAAATTATGTAATGAACAAATAACATAAAAAAGAGAGCCATGCCTAACACTACTCATGACATTTTTTTGAACAATGGAAACCATGTCTATCGTCGTTGCAAAATACAACAGTAGCTGCAATATGTAAAGCTTATACGACAGTAGCTGCAATATGTAAAGCCTACAATATAGTTAAAACAACTTGATAAGCAACACGAAGTGAAACACGCATGCCATAAATCAAAGTTCAATAACAACGAACCATAAAAACCATTAATTGAAATAGAAAAAACCCCCCAAACTAATGTAATTAACTCTTAAAACTGTGAAAACATAACAAAATCCACAAATATCTGCATCTTAATGGACTAAATTAATACCAAACACAAAACCCTAATTCTAGCAAAAATAATAAACAGATACAAAGCTCAATCAAACAAAACACACAAATATAATTAACCCTTAAAACTATCAGAACACACCAAAAAGCAGAAACATCAAGACACAAATTGACCCAATTAGTACAAAATATGAAATCCTAACCCTAGATAAAACAATTAATGGATAGAAAGCTCAATCAATGAACATGCAAACGATGTTGAAACGCTTACTAAAAGATAACCTGGATACCGTCAAACCTCCTTTACTCTCCCATCACAAATCATCATATCACCATCACTCTCCTACCATAAAGTGTGACACACCTCATCTTTCAAAAACCTCAAAATCAAATCCGATCAAACATGCATGCGTTCATCATCTATCAAAACCTCCAAAATCAAATCTGAGTAAAAAACTCTAAAATCAATGCCGATGCATGCCTTATAAAACGTGAAACTATGCGTGACGGTGATTTAATTAAGAGAGAGAAAGAGAGAGACATGTATGTGTTCGAGTGGGAGAGAAGAAAGTGGGGGACAAGATAAAAAGTGTTAGGTGATGAGTATTAAAGAAAAGTATCAAAAGACGTGTACTTTGTAAGTCGTGAACACAATACGGGACTAGGGTTTAATTAAGAGTTACAATTTTGGGAGGTGAAGATGAATTAGGTTTCTTTCTTTATATGCATTAGGTTTCTATTTTTAAAATCGCATTTGTGTGTGAACGGGTTGTCAAGTGAAGATGAATATTGGTGTTTTTAGTAGTTAATTACAGAGGTTGAATTATTTAGGTTTGTGTGTTCTTGGTATCATTGGTGTGTGTTTTGTAAGAGATAATGGGGTGTTTGAGAATAAGTTTAACAAGATGATTTCGTTGAAACAATGATTACTTTTTTACTACTTTGTGACGTAAGCATTATTTGTTTAATCTGTTAATTTAATGCACAACATAGGAGAATTAGCATACTAGACGAATACCCGTGCACAGCAACAAGATTTTATAGCAGCAAATAGTTATAGTGATATTTAAACCGTGTATGTATATTTGTTCTTTTGAACCGTGTATGTATATTTGCTTCTGGTTCTTATTTTCCATTTTCTATTTTGAAAGGTTGTTATAGCATGTTTTGATAAGTTTTAATTTATTATTTTTAATTTTTAATTTTTAAGTTTTCAAGATTTAAGAATATGAATACACCCTTTTATGGATGGTAACATTTAACATGAAAAATAAAAAAAGGCTACAAAACAAAGTAAAAAATGTCAACTTTGACACATTTCCAATCAGTTATCTCTTTTATAAATTAATCTCTTTTTGGAAAGGAAAAGAAAACAACACATTAACTGTACTCGGTGTCCCCTAGATAGGGGTGTTCAGAATTCGGCTAATACCTAGAAAATCGAATCGAACCAAAAAAGTCGACCAGAATCGAACTTGTAACCGAAACGAGTTTGTAAAAAAAATCGAACAGAATAAAATATTCGGTTTTTGGTTTTAATATGGTTTGGCAATCTAAAATGAAAATCGAACCATAAACTAAATTCACACACACACACACACACACACACACACACGCACACGCACACGCAAACACAAACGCACACGCACTTGCACACGCCTACGCCCACGCCCACGCCCACGCCCACGACCACGCACACGCACACGTATACATATATATATATATATCATGATGATATAGAAGAACATGGGTGGATTAGTACGATTATTGATGGTGTGCAGGTATTTTCTTAATTTTAAAAGATATTCTCACAGTTCTCACACTTAAAATGGTGCTGAAAATAAAGTTGTATATTATATATATAATATAATTTATATATATATATATATAATATATTATATTATGTATATATCTATACATATATATACGTATATATATACGTATATATACGTATACGTATACGTATATATATACGTATACGTATACGTATATTATACGTATATATATATATATATATACGTATATTTTTATATATATACGTTATTTATTATATACGTATACGTATATTTTAATTTCATACGTATATATATATACGTATATATATTAGTATATATATCTATATATATATATATATATATATATACACGTAATATTCGTATATATATATATACGTATTCGTATACTTATATTACGGTTATTCACACACACATATATATATATATATTATCTATATATATATATATTATTATATATTTTATAGATATATATATATATATATACACGTATATATAGATACATACGTATATTAGCATCATACGTATATGTATATTGATATATACATTATATGTGTATATATATACGTGTATGTGTTATATATATGTTTATGTTGTAATTATATACGTATATGTATATATATATATATATATATATATATATATATATATTATATATATATTAATATATATATATTATTTATTTATATATATATATTATTTATATACGGTATATGTATATGTTTATGTTTTTTTCGTATATGTATATACCTATACGTATACGTATATACCTATACGTATACGTATATACCTATACGTATATGTAAATTCGTCTACGTATATGTAAATACGTATACGTATATGTATTACAACGTATATGTATATACGTATACGTACTATGATATACGTATTTACGTATATGTATATGTATTTATATCGTAATATGTTTTATATATATATATATATATATATACGGTAAATATTATATATATATATATATATATATATATATATTTATACGTATATGTATTATACGTATATATATTTATGTATATATACGTATATAGGATTGGGATCGTGAGAAAACCTAATCTCGGTAAAAAACCTAGGAAATTCAAACAGATGCACTAAAAATACTAAACGGATGCACTGAAAATCTTTTATATAGCCTGGAAAAATTAAGGCATCCGTTTGGTTTTTTTCAGTGCATCTGTTTAGTTTTCTAGGTTTTCTAGCAAAATATGGTTTTTTCTAGAAACCTATCCCTACGTATATGTATATTATACATTTATTTATATTATATTTATAATAGATATTTATATGTTTATATATATTAGTTATATATATATATATATGTATATATATATGTATTTTTTATACACACGTATATATTCTTTATACACGTATATATATATATATATATTATATCTATCGTAGGGACATTCGCACTAGTCCTGAGATTGAAGAATTTAACAACCTGGTAAGTCTCATATCCAACTTACACCTCACTAACGATGAAGATTCATGGGATTGTACAATTGATCACACTAGAAAATTTTTGGTTAAAGCAATGAGAGTCCATATCGCCTCAATGTCACATACTATGGTGTCTCAGCCAACTAGATGGAATAAAGCTCTCCCGTCAAAGATAAATATCAATACTTGGCGGGTATCGAACCAAAGATTGCCTACAAGAATTAATCTTGACCGTAGAGGTGTTGAACTTGATTCTGTGAGATGTCCAATGTGTGATGAAGACCTTGAAACGGAAGACCACATATTTGTGTCTTGTAATATTGCTAGTGAGACTTGGAAACTAATCTTAAACTGGTGGTGCATCACCAATATCTCTGTCAACAGCCTCCACGATGCTATATGCCTAGCGGACCAAACTCATTTTGCAACAAAGCAAAAGAGACTCTTTGATGTTGTTGTTCAGACCACTCTCTCGTGCTTATAGAGATTCAGAAATCACATTATCTTCTCCAACAAGCGGCCTAGCAAAGATCTCCTGCTCAATGACATCAAACTTTTGTCTTTTAACTGGATTACTTCTAGATGTAAAAAAACTTGTTTAAATCGGATAGAGTGGTTTAATAACCCATGTAACGCTCTATCCCACCTTTTGTAACTTCTCTTCTAAATACTTGCTAGTTTCTAATTTAACCGCTGTTCTAAAAAAAATATGATCGGTTGATTTTAAAATATGATTGGTGAAAATATTATATTTAGTATTTATTATTAGCTTATTGTCTAGGGGTTAAAGTGTAAGTTCAACTTATTGTAAGCCAAATAGAATTAGGAGTCTGATATTAGGGACGTGGATTATTGTTTGTGTCCCAAGCAAACACGTCTTTCCTATCCTTCTTTGTTTTCACAACCAACTTCATGTTGGAGTCAGTTTGTCCCTCCCCCTCATCTCTATAAAAGGAGGTGAGAGGGGAGGGGTCTTGTACTTCATTCTTTCTTTAACTAATCAACGTTCTGTAACATCCGAGAATTTTCAAAATTTTGAATGACGATTTTACCCTTTGACTTTTAGGGTTTGACTTGACTTTTTGACTTTTGGTCTTTTATTTTCACATAAAAGCGATTACCGCGTAACCGGTAATTTTTCGGAACATATTTAAAGGAGATATATGTTATTCCTAGGTTGATTTATCAAAAACGAGCAGCTAAATCACGTTTTCATTATTCGGACTCTAAAGCAATTTGATGTAAAACGACATTCCTGACAACTTTTTAGTTTTGATCGAGACCCGAAAACAGTCAGAAGGTGACTGAAATGCCCTCGCAAGATTTTAGAAACACAAAAATAATTAAATTATATTTAATTATCACGTTTTATTAAATAAAAATATTTAATAAAATACTTAGCAATTTAATTAAAAGCGTTTGTTGAAAACGCGAATATTCGAGTTGAAATCCATTTTTTTTTCTTTTCTATTTCAGACAAGGCGTAACCGGTTCACAAAATAAATAACAGATATTTTATTAAATGTTATAAAATATTTATGAAATATTATCAATTGAATACTCATAATCAAAAGTAACTCTGTGAGAGTCTAACAACACAATCTATTGTTCACGCGGAAAATAAACAATAGTGCTAAAGAAGAATTACTAAACACAATACTTTGATCCTCTATGGATCTTTTCTATTTATCATAAAACTATTTCTTGATTGTTCAATCGTCACCCCAAACCTAAACCGTGTGGTTTCATTTATAGATATGAAACCCTAAACTAATTCTCCTAGAATTACGATTCCAAGAGTCTATCTACTACTTCTCATGCCTATCCATAGTTTAAACGAACTAAACTTATCCTGGAGTAATTACTTTACTCTACCAGGACTAATATCATAAGCAGCAGGAACTACATACCCGCTAGTAGCAACTATTACACTATCAGTAGCAATTACTCTACCAGTAGGAACTAATAAATACAAATATTCCTAACAATCCTCCCCTAAACTGGATTTTGACATAGTTAATGTCCAGTTTCTAGATAGATCTTTACGTGTAAGCTTGAGGATTGAAACAGCAGCAAAATAACTTGAACTTGAGCACTCCAGCAGCAACAATGAATTCCATAGCATGAACTCAGAATCTCCACAGCAGCATAAGAGACATCAATTCAGGTTATAACTATTCTCATCACTTTCCATGGTGTGTTAACTCCTGGAAGAGGTGAATCATAGAAAATAAATGGATTTGATGAAGCCTTTACCAAGTAGCCATTAACTCTTGGGCTAGCCAATCTATAGGGTCCTAGAAAAAGGAATGCCAATGGAAGATTGAACCATTATTCAACCACATCAAACTTTAATCATAGTGGTTGTATACTATATAACTTTGGCAAGTCATCACAGCCAAAACGGATTGATTTGTCTTTACCTGAGCCAGTGTGCTCAGGACTAGCCACTTTTCATTTCATGAATAGGCAAGTGAGTAACCCATTCCAGTTTTGGGTAACCTGGCAACCATCCACGATTTATAAGCCTTTTACCCACATAGCCCTTTGCGTTGTGGCCCCCCCCCCCCCCCCTAGACAATCTTAGGACCCTAAAGGTTTATTCCCATGGTGGACTGTAAAGCCATCTCAACTAATTGTACATGAAACATAGGTATCCATTAGAGAGACCCTATGGTTTAAGCAAACCTTTACAGCTATATCAATTCATGTCTAGTCTTAACCTGGAAATTAAACAAAATTCCAATTATTCTATCCCCAAGGCTGGAAATTGAAACCCATCTGATGATGCACCCCAAAAGCCATAAAAACTCAATTTTCACCATAAATATTTATCACAATGAAAAACCAAAATTTGAGTCAAAAAGGATTTAAGCTCAGTAGCCATCCAAAAACCTCAAAAACCATCCAAAGTGACCTGCAATAAACAAAACTATACATACCAAAAGCAATAAAAATATATACAAGGCAGTAACAAGATACCAGAATCAATCAGAAGAAACACAAGAAGCAAGCTGCTTCTTGGATGAAATGGAATCAGTCTAGCACATCAAACGTCATGTCATTCCCGACAAAAACCATCAACCTCCCACTTCCAACTATATGCTTCAAGCCATCTTCCTCATGAAGAAACAGTAAAAGGATATGGTGTATCTGCAAACATATATAAGATCTTGCCAGAAAACGTTTCTAGCACATGAACACCAGAAGACGGAAACAATTTCCAGCTGTGGATAACCCATTCTTGTTGATCATTCCAAACATCAACACTTGAACCACCAGAAGTAGACTCAAACAAAACATGCAGATCTCCCCACAAAATCAATCCATTGCCAGCTAGAGGGTTGACTTCATAATGCTTAACAACCATTCCAAATAACTTGGATAGATCCTGTCTATCAATCAAGTGCAAAATCTCTCGAAGATGAGTAAAATATTTTGAAGTTTTATCAGTGAAGTATAGAGCATTCACATCACCTAAGCCAGTAGGAATAACTTCCCATGCAGCAAATATATGCCAAAACAAAGGGTCGGTATTATCAGCAGAATCCCAAAGTCATCATCAAAAGCACGGTAATGAAGATTATCAAAGCATTCAAATCCAAAATTGAGAAAGTAGGGCAACTTCCTGGTGTTAAAGACTTCCTCTTTTGGTGCTATAGTTCTTGATATCATCATCAAAGGGATTGACTTCTGTCCTATATCCACATGGACCCTAGAAACAGGTGTAGCATAAGTGTGTAGAGTAACCGGTGGATCAACAGATGTTTCCGTTGGAAACATGCAGGGTGTGATGAAACATTGGTGGAGCAAGCATCAGATTTTTGAGTGGTGAAACATTTTATACCCGGTAGGCGGTGTGGAGATTATGCACAAATGGTGAAGGGTTAGATGGAACACCAGCAGTTGATGGATTTGATGCAGGAGGAACAGAAGTGTGTTGAGCTTCATTGGATTTTGACTTCTTGGAATAGGTTGTCCATAATCTGCACCAGTCTTTTAATAGACCTCCTGAGAATTGAGCTTTGCAGATTATCAACAGCATGTCAAATCCCTTTAAACTCCTCCTGAAGTGTGCATCAAAAACTACTTGACATGTTTCCAAATGCAACCAGAAAATAAATGACAGAACTCTGATTCTTGACATAAGTTCTCATAAAATCTTTCTGCTGTGCATATGTCATAGGTTTATTCCTCTTCTCTATAAACCTCTATTTTTCAAACTGTCTCCTCCTTTCAGCAATAACTTTGACCATTCTCTCTGCAAATTTTCTTCAGTAACATCAGGACCAAGTAAGTCAGCAGTAAGTCCCTGATTAGCATGTACTTGTCCCATGATATGAATCCAATCATCATCTGTGTAGTACTTTGCAGAATTAAGAACATCCTCTTGCCTCTTCCTCTGTCTTTCCTCTTGTTCCTATTCAGCACTACAGCATGTTCCTCTTTCATAAGTTTCCTTTGCAGCTTTGCACCAAGCTGTCCTCACTCCAAATGTCTGAAAGACCTTGGCCTTGATTGGAGATCCTCCCCTATCATAGGAGATTTTCCTTTGTTAAAGGAATCAGCAGTAAACTCAAAAGAAGGACCAGTAGAACATTAGTTGCCACTACCAAATGCATAGTGGGAGTGGATGAACCAGGAGGAATGTCAGCTGTTTGATTGTCATCAGCAGGAATAGAAGATGTGTCAGCAGCAGTAGCAGCTGCTTTAGCAAGCTTGATCAATGGGTCTACAATCTTGTTTCCTCTGCAGTCCTCCCGTATCAATTCACTCACAAACAAGCTTTCTTTCCTCTAAGCTTTGAGTTTTTTGATTCCAGAAACTTCACTCTTTTTACCAATTTTCCCATCACCTCTTTAAACAACAGCTTATGGGCTTGAAGCTCAGATTCCAAATTCTCAATCTTTTTCCCTTGTTCACACACTAATGTACACAAAGCTGTTAGATTAAGAGGGTCCGCAGCACCTCTTGAGGTTGTACCTTTAGGTGGAGCTGCAGGGGACCTTGGAGGAGTAGCAAAGAAAGTTCCTCCCAGAGATTCATCTTCCACATTGGTAGAAGGAACAGGGTCAGGAATGGAGTCATGGGCTTGAGTTGAAGTAGGGTCAGAAAATGGACCCTGCTCATTCTGTTGAGCATCAGTATTGGTTGGTGCTGGTCTGGGTGGTGTTGAGACTTGTTCATGAGAATGAACAGTCTCAGTCACTGTCTCAGGGACATTTGGTGGGACTGAAGGTTCAGCTTCCCCTGAGCTTTCACCTGCTATAGCAGGTTGAGCAGGAGCAAGCATAGATGCCACCAAAGGCATAGGATCCCCATGAAAGTTCAGTCTCATATTGGCAAACATTTTACTGGTTAGTCTAAAAGCCCTGTAGGGTTTGGTATTCCTTGTTTCTATATTCAAAATCATCTGTAGAAACCTAGGATACATCAAAAATTTGTTTGAGTTTTGAATGTTATTTACCATCCCATTAAAAATATAACTAGACCAGTTATACTTCCTTCCCTCACACAAACATATCAAAGCAATGGCCAGGGGACTTCCAAATTGATCCCAACTCCCTGACTTTGTACTTAAACAATGCAAGAGAGTGTGAATCAGGAACCTCCACTGAGGTGAGAATTTGTTCTTGTGAATTGTCAGCTTTCCCTCTGTGGGGTACCCTAGGTTGTGCATACCTGTGTAAATCTCAGCAATAGACATATCTACTATACCTCCCTCATCATTTAACAATAAGCTACTCCTAACTAAAGATTCAGTGATAGTATAAGGAGTACCATCAATTTTGGCCACAATAGCTGGTGGACCAGACTCAGATGTTAAGAGTGAGGCCGTAGACCAGAATTGTTTTATGAGGGAGTCATAGATGAGAGGGTCAGACACAATGGCATACCTTATGTGAGAATCAAGCAAGAAGTCAATAACCTGATCATAATCTGTGCTACCTTTGGATTTCTCCAAAAATCCAATCTTATTATGCTCGTCGCGGTATTTTAGGGCAGCCATTAGATCAATGATAGCTTGAACAGGGTTAAGTGTTAGTACTGGTGTGTAGATGCAATGGAGTTACTCCTGGTGGGTAGTAGGAATCGCACTTTCGAAAGGTGAGTGGAACAAACAAAAGGGGGCAGTAAAAAATTAGGGTTTGATGGAAAGGTAATTGTAAAAATGAGGGCAAATAGTAATGAACCCTTTAAATAGATACCCCTTTTTAGCAATTGAATGCCCACTTGTTTTAGTTTTACTATTGAAGTATAATAAAACTCAATTTTAGTCCTTGAAGAAAAGTAAACCCTATCAAACAATTAACAAAGCCAGCAGGAACAACTCTAAAACCGAGCAGACCAAAATGAGTACTTTATCATCAGTATAAGGCCACATTCTCCATGCAAATTCACACTCATGAGTCATTCATCTGCAAAAGGTTAGACCAAAGCACACAACACGTATACAATGAAAAGAAAAAAAATTCAACTACCAGTATCAACTAAAACTATCAGTAGAAAAAAAATGAAAACTACCAGAAGAAAAATATGTTGAAAACTAAGTGGTAAACATAAAAGAAAAACCTACTACTTAAACAATTTTACAACAGTAGTCCTCCCCTTGGACTCAAATCCTCCCCTTAACCATGGCATCTAGGGATTAAGCATCCCAATGTGAACCACTAGATGATTAAACCTAGGTCCATCAAATGCCTTGGTTAACAAATCAGCCACATTTTCATCTGTGTGAACCTTAAGCACCTGAATAAGATTTTTCTCATTTGCATCTCTAATAAAATGGTGCCTAATTTCTATGTGCTTTGTTCTTTGGTGAAACACTGGATTTTTAACAATGCAAATGGTACTTTGATTATCAATGAAAATTTTGGTGTTCATAAAGTTGAACCCATAATCAAGCATTTGATTTTGAATCCAAAGTACCTGACCACAACAATTAGCAGCAGCAACATATTCTGCTTCAGTGGAAGACGTAGCCACAATGGTTTGCTTTTTGCACTGCCATGAAATCAACCTTCTACCCAGGAATTAACATCCACCAGTTGTTGATTTTTTATCACCATAAGAACCAACATAGTCACTGTCACTGTATGCTTCCAACACAAAGGGAGAATCTCTTGGGTACCATAGACCTAGTTTTGGTTGGCCTTTAAGATACTTAAAGATCTTCTTGACTGCATTCAAATTAGAAGTCAAAGGTGTAACCTGGTGTCTAGAACAAGCACTCACTGCAAACTGAATATCAGGCCTTGAAGCTGTCAAATACATGAGGGAACCTATCATGGATCTGTATAGGTGAACATTAACAGCATCATCAGGTTCATCCTTAGATTTTGGCCTTGAAGCTTCAAAGGGTGTTGTTGCAGGTCTCACACTCTCCATATCAAATTTCTTAAGCATGTCCTGGACATACTTGTCTTGGCTGATAAAGATCCCATCAGGCTTCTGCTTCACTTGTAAGCCTAAGAAAAATGTTAACTCACCCATAGCACTCATCTCAAATTCTCCTTTTATAACACCCTGTGTTTTCAAGTCTTTGACGACGTCAATAAATGTGCTATTTATTTTTATTATTGTACGTGTTTG